>JAHWFP010145487.1:0-15931 GCA_023313725.1 Lithobius niger
GGCTGTGAAGAGTGCCAACCCCTGTCCCCTCCTAATACCAGTACTACAATATTCCTGCCAGATTTACAAAAGATACCATTTATAGCATACCATGTGCCCATTCTGGATGCACAGCCACGTAAACAGGAAATATGTAAACGACTTAGTTCCTACAAATCAAACTTTAAATTAAAGAAACAAGAAAACTCACTGGTTCAACACTTTCAAAAAACAGGGCATGAACCAGAAATTTCGCAAACAAAAATTTTATTTCAAATTCCTCACACCAAAACCGAAAACTTGGAAACACTTTGTATTCATTTAACCAAACCACCTGTTTATAATTGCTTAATACCTACAGCCAATCACCTACGAGACTACATTAAGTTATGCAATGACGCTGGAATCAACACACTTCCACCAATCACAATCCAGGGACCCACTATTTAAAGCATAGCCGACCGAATTCTCTCTCATTCGACCAGCAGACTTGGGTGAGTTAGGTGTGACTGTTGGCATATTCTTTCGAATTGTGCGGACTTTTATTTTATTTGGTTTTAGTTTTTAGCATGGAACCTTGCATCCTTATGACTTGTAAGTTTTATTTCCATGGCCCTGCTCTGCTGTTATTTTATTAATTTTAATTTTTATTTTTAAGTTGTTTAACATGTTTTGAACTCTTCACCTCAAAACGGTTCCGACCTTGGAACCGAAACGTCGTGATTTCGTTGTTTCGCCAGCACTTGATGGCTTCTCTGTATGTGTTTTTAATAACTAAAGTGCTTTTTAACTTTCTGCTTTTTGTTAACTGACTTAAGCAGAGGTCGATGATAGTCAACGCTGTTCATCGGCACTTGTCCAAAAGTTAGTCGTCGCATAGCAGTTCACTTTATCGCAGTTCAGTGGCATCCTCCAATGAATGGGTACACATAACGGCTACTGTTAGGTATGATTAAATAGTGACGATTCAAGCTACACTAATCCCTATCACATCTCCTATGAAGCACACGTCCATCAACGGGGGCATCTTGTTTACAAAGAGTGACAATAGTATACGTGCAGCATTATTAGCACGTGACTGCAATGTCTCAGCCATTCTTCTGACTGAGCAGGCTAATTAGTAATTAAAGATTTTTCGGCATTTTTACTTTGGTTTACGATCATATTGACTTACGCAACACCAAAATATACGCAACACCAAAATAGTTCCAGTTTTCTTTAAACCAGCAAATTTTCCACTAGTCAAGATGCTTGACTAGTGGTGGTGCGTGCGAGTCTCACATCCTTAGCCCATAGCCCATTTTCCACAAGTTGCTGGAGAGCGAAACAAACGTGTATATCACTGAATTGGATGCCTTTCAATGTTCTGCCCTCTTTTTTTTCACTTGGTTATCGTCAGGTTTTATATGGGCAAAGGGCAAGAGAAATTTTTTTTTGACATATGGCGCTTTAAAAATACTGAAACAACGACCTTGAATCTGACAGTTCGTATTAACTTCGTTCAAGTTTTCCATGACAACACACAATTTCAGACGAGAAACCCGTAGCAGTTTTCGAAAATTCGTTGGTTTGAAGAAAACTGTAAACTATTTTGATGTTGCGTACATCTCTCTGTAAGTCAACTTCTGTTTGAGCACGAACATAAAAGGTTCAAGCCCTTTCTCAACAATACTGATGACACATATGAACTTTCTGAGATTTCTGCAGATAACTACATTCAGGGTGTTGTTTGATTCTAGATAGTTTCAGTGCCTCCCCGGGTACCATATTTTCACTTCTCCGTGGTAACTTGCTGCAAGTTCACAGCAATTAATAAAGTCACATCCTACCACAAATTTTGTTTGGAATAACCAATTTCATTCAAAATACAGTAGAACATCGATTACCCGAACTAATTGGGACCGAAGGGTGGTCGGATAATCGAAAATTAGGAAATCCAATTTACGCGTAAAACAAAAGAGGAATAACTTTCTCTGAAAATTACTACTGAAAAGAAAATGTTGCATGAAATGACTCCAGGAAGAAAATAAAGCAAAGTCAATTCTTATTCTTTCTCTAAAAAACAGTAAATTTCTGAATATTTTGTTAAGAATGTGAGTTCGGATTAATCAGGGTGTTTGGATAATCGAGGTTAAACTGTATAGACAACTTACAGATTAAGACAAATTTATAACTCACTATGTGACAGATGACGGTAAATTCAGATTGTTTTTAAAAATCATAGATGAAGCTGTGTAATTGGATGACAGCTTCTACGCAGGTGCAACTTAAACATCACAAAATACTCACTGGGGACGTATACGAGGAGAACTTAGTAAAGACGTCATGATCTTGGCCAAAAGGTTGCTCTCCCGAGGCATTACTAATACCCTCTCAAGTTCATACTGTGCTACTTCTGGCATGTTAAGGGGGCGCTGGCACAGGAAGAGAAAGAGTCCAATCTGTGGGAGCTGAAAGCAAACAATTTATATTTTCAGAAAACAACCCTTGTGAAGAGGCGTAAGATCATGCAAAGTTAATTGTTTGGTGCTTACAAGCGCGTGCGGGTGCCTTAAATTATCGCGGATCAATATTTTTTATTTGAATCGTGGTCAATCCGCAAAAAAACGAGGTTTTAACCTCTAAAAATAGTTTTTACTTAGCCTAAAATACTTACCTGTATTTTATATATGCTTTACAATATTGGAAATGCTACCCGTCCCAAACATGAATTTAATGCACTCTGGGTCCTTGCAACGGCGCTCCCCGGGGCCCATGTCCACCGCTAGGTGGCGCCCCATTCCCGCTACTCCACACAGTTTGTCTCCCCGTAAACGGTTCGACGCGGGAGGAGGGTGGGTTCCCACAGGTAAGTATTTTAGGCTAAGTAAAAACTATTTTTAGAGGTTAAAACCTCGTTTTTACTACTAGCCTAAAATACTTACCTGTATTTTATATATGCTGACTTTGTCCTATTTGAACGCAGGCGTCGAACCCGCGCCGTCGCAAGTCCCCAGCAGCCCTACAAAATCAAGTTGTCTAGCAGGTCTACCAACGAGTACTTACTATGCATACATAGATTTACGAGTATAACCCCTTACCTCATTTCCTCTTTACCAGCTTACCAGCTGCCATGAACCTGATGTCTCCGCGGGTTGCCGTCGACATCACTATTCCCCTCAAGTAATGGGCCACGAAGGTGTTACGTCCCTTCCACCTAGCAGCGTCGAGGATTTCGCCCAACGGTGTCCCTGCTGCGAAGGCCCATGATGTCGCCATCGCTCTGACCTCGTGGGCATTGGTTCTACTTGTGGCCGGACTTCCATCCTGTTGTTGGCTCTCTTCGATTACTCTGCAAATCCACCTAGCGACTGTGGATGATGTCGCCGGTTCCCTTGTGAGTTCCTCACCTCCAGCTGACAGCTTCACGAATAATGGGGTCCATCCCCTGTTATTCCGGAGCGCTTTCTCCTCCACCACAGGCTTAGTCCTGGCCAGGTAGAACTTCAACGCCCTGACCGGGCAATGAAGGCGATCAGGGCATCCCGCCTCCAATAGAGGTGCCAACGCGTTTATTACCAATGGCGTCGGTGCTTCCTCAGGTGTTGAATTCTTCGCACGGAATTCTGTGTGAGTAAGAAGCGTAATTCGAGTCCAATTAGGTGACGCACGCAAGAAATCTCGGTCCCTGGCCAACGCGGCCAGCTCGCCCTGCCTAGCCGCCGATGCCAGTGCTAGAAGGAACACTGTTTTCCTGGATAGATGCTCCCAAGACGCTTCATGCAGGGGCTCGTAAGGGGCCCCAGCGAGGTTGTGGAGAACCTCCGTGAGGTCCCAACTCGGGTAGAGCTTCCTAGTTCTTGGCCGGAGCACACCGAATGATTGAATGATCCTAGCCACGCTAGCACTTTCCGTCACGTCACTATTTCCTGTCAGTGTCAGAACCGAGTTAATGGCTGCCCTATACCCTTTGATGGTGCTAGGGGCCAGGCCCTGAGCAAACAGAGAGTTCAGGAACTCACATACTTGTTGAGGCGTCGGATCCAAACTTCTCACTCGATGGGAATCACACCAGTCAACCCATCCCCGCCATTTACCCTCGTAAATCGTCTTAGAGGATTCACGGATGTTCTCCACCATAACTTCCGCCGTGCTTTGTGAAAACCCACTCGACGTCAGCATACTCTTCACAACCTCCACGCGTGAAGGTGCAGAATTGTCGGATTGTGGTGCAGCGTCGCCCCTGCGAGTTGCGAGAGAATGTCCGCTCTCCGAGGTAGTTCGATCGGGTCTCCCTTCTTCATTTTCCATAGTTCCACGAACCACGGGGATGCCTCCCACCACGGGGCTATGAGAATGAAAGACCCCGTCGAATCCCTCACCTTGGTCAATACTTTCTGGATCAGTCTGAAGGGGGGAAACAGATACCCGAACACATTGTTCCACGCCAAGCTCAGCCCATCCGTCGCCATCGCCTGACTGTCTGGATACGGGGAGGCAAAGAGTGGGAGCTGTGTATTTGCCCTTGTCGCGAAGAAATCCACTGTCGGCGTTCCCCACTCTTGAAAAATCCGATGGCAAACCTCCGGGTGGAGGCGCCATTCCGTCGTGGGCACCCTGCCTACTCTGGATAGTTCGTCCGCCAGCACATTCATGCTGCCCGCGATATGTCGTGGGGCCAGCATGACGTTGAACTCCTCGCAGAGCGTGAAGATCCTGTGCACCTCCACAAACAGTGATTCCGACTTCGTCCCACCTCCCCTTCGTAGGTAGGACACCGCCGCTGTGTTGTCCGACAGGACTGTCACCGAAGAATCCCGCAGTTTGTGTGCCCACACTAGCAGACTGTTCCACACGGCACGTAGCTCCAGCACATTGATGTGTAGGTTGCACTCCTCCTTTGACCACCGGCCAGCCATCTGCTCTTCCCCCACGGTCGCACCCCACCCCGAGGAGGATGCGTCCGTGATCAGGAGCCAGTCCGACGCTGGCGTGTGGATTGGCAGCCCTTCCTGTAGGTTGCTGGTCTCCGTCCACCACGCAATCGCCTCTACAGGGGCTCTGTCTAGGCAAATGAGGTCTTCCCATGGGACCCTCGGTGCCCATTCCAATTTTCGCAGCCAGTGCAGTGGGCGCACTCTCCAAGACCCTCTTGGGACTAGAGACGCGCACGAGTCCATTCTGCCAATCGTTCTGGACAACTCCCGCGCTGAGATCTGTCTTAGCTGCAGGAGATTCTCCGCTGCGCCCGCCACCTGGTGTACCCTGTCCTCGGACGGTCGGATGGAAAAATCTCTCGTGTCGAACCAAGCTCCCAGGAACTCGAAGCACTGTTCCGGGACCAGGCAGGATTTCTTCACGTTCACACCCAGGCCTAACATCGTCAAAAGTCGCACACACCTTGTCGTGTCCCGGGACAACGTGACTGCATCCTGGTTTCTCAGGCACCAATCGTCCAGGTATGCATGAGCGTAGATCAATGCCCGATGAAGCACCGCGAGCACTGGCTTCATCAGCACCGTAAAGACGTGAGGGGCTGAGCACAATCCAAAGGGAAGGACTACAAATTGGTAGACCTTCCCCTGGCACGCTAAACGGAACAGGTGATGAACACTCTTGTGCAGCGGCACATGCAGATAGGCGTCTTCCAAATCGATTAACGTTGAGAAGTCCCCCGGCTGAAACGCCTCCCTGATGGACCCCAACGTCTCCATCTTGAAGTGTTCTGTTGTGATGAACCTGTTGAGGTGGCGCAGGTTGAAAATTAACCGAACCCCTCCGTTCCTCTTCGGGATCACCCTCGCCGGGCTGAAGAACCCCAGGGTGTCCCTCGGTGCCTCCACCAATGCTCCTTTCTCCACAAGCGACATCACTTCTGCCACTAATTCCGGAGGCTCGTCCCTCCGAAGCAACCAGTGCGGTGGGTCTCTCCTTAACGGGGGTACCGAAGTAAAGTTTGGGATATAGCCCCACTTTACGACGGCCACCACAAATGGGTCTGCCGTGATGCGCTCCCATGCGTCGCAATGGCGCGATATCCTGCCCCCTACCCGTCCCCGTGGGGGGGGGGGCTGAGGAGATTGCGCCAGAACCGTGTCAATGTCTTGAAGTTGGGGGCCTACGACCGCCCCCGCGGGTCCGGGGGAAGGCACCCCTTCCTGTGTGTCCTCGGCCCCCAGGTGGCTTCCCAGGCCCAGTCTGGCTTTGCGCTTGTCCGCCTGCACTCTGACCCATCTTCGATTGGCCCTGGGCTCCAGGGTGGTGGGTTTCCCGAAAAGGCAGCCTGTTTCCTCCCGCGCCTCTGTGGGCCGCTCTACCCCTACCATGGGTTACAGGCGCCTTAACCTTGTCTCTAAGTTCCGGAGCCACTGTCAGGAGTTGTCCGTTGAACAGCCAACGGGACCTATGTATCGGGAGCAACCGTAAGTCTTTGAGCGCATCCTTACATACACCCGCCGGAGCACTTGCAAGATAGCCATCCCTCCTATGGAGCACCGAGTTGAACAGAGCCCGAGTTCCCCAGTTAATGGCGTCCGTGTGGAACTCGGAGCCCTTACGCATAAGCTTAATCGCCTCGTCGATGGTCCCCAAATGTGTGTCGTCGGGGTCCGATGCGAGGTACTCCTTCAGCTTGGCTGTCGCTGCCGCGTAGGCCATGTCCGACGTGGAGTTCGCGCGCAGACTCGCCCGAAGCACCTTTTCATCCTCTTCGAATTGTGCGGGCGCCACACGAATCCACTGCGGGCGCTGTAGGTTTGAGCCCATGTCCATCTTCGCTTCCGCCGCCACGTATTCGGTCTCCTCGTACGTGCGGTAGCGTGTCGCCCTTGGTGCACCCGCGTTCCCCGCCGAGAAAAAGAAGGTCCCCTTCGTCAGGTCCGGTGGAGGGGGTGGGTTAACCGCCGATAGCACTTTCCCCGCGTCCCGTAACGTGCCCCCGTTCACGAGCAATTGGCGAAACAGCACTTGGGATTGTGGAAGATTGTTCTGTTGTTTAACAGTTCTGTCCATGTTCGACGTCGCCGGTGGTTCCCCTTCTGCAACGACAGGGACCACCACCCGGGGGCAGAATAGGCTTGGCAACGATCCATAAACTTCCTCCACCAGCCACTTCCACTCTATTGCTTCTTGGACGTTGGCTGAACCGTCCGCACTGGGGTCCAGGTCCCCGTTCTGAGTTTGGCTGTCATCCGGGAGTGTAGGCACAGGGGCGAGCGGCACGTGGAACACCCCCCCATCCCCTCCCCCTCCCTGGGTGTCCTGGTCGTCCGGCGGTAGCACAACACCTGCACTCACATTCACCGAGCTCCCCGATGCACTTTGCTGCCTCGCGTCGTTGCCCTGTGGCGCCGCCGGTGAAAAAATTGTGTCTTGTCCGCCTCCCTGTAGCGACAAGGGGGGCGGGGGAGGGGGGGGCGGCATCGCGTGCAAATTCCACCCGGTACTGGGCTGCGGCGTCGATGTGTGTCCCGGACCCACCTGTCCGCCCCAGCCTGCGTATCCAGGCCAGGACCACTGTCCGCCGTGATGCGACCAACGACCGTCCCACTGTGTACTATAGTCCACATAGGCGCAGTTCTCCGCTGTGTCCGAACGTGTCCCGGACCGCCTCTGTGTCGGTTGGCCCTGTCCGTAACACGCTTCCGCTGTCCCGGACTGGGGGCGGGTCCAAGGTGGCACGCCACCCTGTCCCCCCGTGTCCGCCCGTCCTTGCGGGTCGGCTCTATCCGGTTCCATCCCGGAGCTTGTCCGGGACGGTCCCAGCGGCATTTGGGAGGGGGGCCGCGGGGCGTTGCCCGCGGCCTCCGCACCCATGCCGATTACTGTATCCAACAATCTCCTCCTTTTCGGTGATGACTCATCTACATCACAACCAACACTTACGTTAGTCCGTGGCGGTGAACCCGGCGGCGTGAATGAACGTAGGCGGGCCCTGGCCTGTCCGCCCGTGTCCGTGGTAGCTCCCACCGGTAATTTTGGCGACTCCTTCGTCCCAAAATAACTTTCGAAAGTTTCCAATATACCTTTTTGGGTTTCGAGAGCACGTCGGCGTTCGATCTCCTCCGACTCCTTCTTACGTGTTGTTTCCAGCGCCGCCATCTGCTCGGACACCATACGCGCCACCATGCTAGCCAAGCTCACTTCCTGTCCGGCCGCGTCGCCTGTCCCGGGCAGCCGCTTAACAAAGGACGCGTCCGCGACCTGTCCGATGATCGTAACCGCTTCGTTCACGTTTACCGAATCACAAGAATCCACTTCATTCACCAAAAATTGATCTGGGTCGATAAGTGCACGATTGTTCGCCGCCTGTTTCGCCAACTCACGTTCCTTTCGTCGTAAATCCTGCCGACGGTCTGAATCGGCCCATGTTGCTTCAATGGCCGCCACGATCTTCGGGTCCGTTGTGTTACACCATTCAGCACATTTGAAAGAATCAAAGTTACAAACCCTGCATCTGCGACACCTTGGGTGGGGATCACGATGATAAAGTTTGTTAGAACATTTACCCAACGCATTCCCAGGGCAGATCGCTCGTTTTTTGGGGTTATTGACGACTTCCATGTTATAGAAACTAAGTAGCTGCGACCGATCTCGATCGCGTCCCAAACAAACTGTGTGGAGTAGCGGGAATGGGGCGCCACCTAGCGGTGGACATGGGCCCCGGGGAGCGCCGTTGCAAGGACCCAGAGTGCATTAAATTCATGTTTGGGACGGGTAGCATTTCCAATATTGTAAAGCATATATAAAATACAGGTAAGTATTTTAGGCTAGTAGTAAAAATCATATTTCTGCCAAATATTTACCGTTTTTGACATTCCAATATACAATTTTAACCCTTTGGACACTGAATTTCCAACTACCTGTTCAAAAGGCTGAACTGAAATACCAGAACGAAGGAAGATTGGAATTCTCTTGTCTGAGTAAATTGTCAACAACTCCCATCCACTAGACATCATGACACTTGAAATAGGTCACTGTTCACATCCTCTTTGAAATGAGGCAAATGTGATATTCTAAGGAGGTGTAAATTATGAAATTGACAGTCTTAAGCCAAATACAGTAATAGCATTTCTAAAAAGAGAAATTCTCGGGGTTTAGTTCTGGCTGATGGTTTGCCCTGCCCGAGAATTTCTCGGGTCCAGCGCGCAAAGGGTTAACCGGCTCGAAACAAGCTTTTCAACGGTGCCAATTTCAAACCTGTATCTCAAACCACTAAGAAGTTATGTGCAAAAAACTTGGAAAAAAAACCAGAATACTAGATGACAAGTAACTTATTAACAACAAATTAAATTTTTTTAGGCTTTCTCCCACACATTTTCAGCTTTCAGCTTTACTTGTTGAAGAAATGTGGTCACAATTAAATTAAATAAAAATAAAAATAAAATACTTGCTTGTCTGGTGCTTCAATTTGAAACCTCGCCCGTAAACTAAACATTTTTTTCCTTGGTCTAATTCCCCCAATGCGTAGGGGATACTATCTCAACAAGAACAGTGCAATCATATGATTGACCCGGTGATTTAGACAATGGCATAGAAGCTACTCCATGGTGCCCTTTTTTTGGTGGAGGTGGAAGAATTAGGAAACAAAGTCGCATTATAGTTCCCACCATAGGGAATGTTAACTGATTGAGCTTAGTAGACGTTTAGCGTAACTTCTGTTAAAATTCTGGGAGGAGATAGGCAAGTCCTCATTTAAAGACTAAAAAATCAGTGGTCTTTAACATTTTGGAAATCTTTGAACTCCATGTCATTGTTTAAGTCTTGCACGACGAAGTGAGCGATGATGTGGTAGCCTGACGAAGACAGTCGTTCTAAACCCCTCCAATGCCAGAAAAACCAGACTGTCAAAAATTTGCAAGGATATTGGGAAGAATAATATCTTTTCCTCTGAAATCTAAGCTTACAACTTACAAGACGTAAACATGGACGTCAAAGCGTGACATTTTTAAATCTTTGAATTAGGACTCACCGAAGTTTTTGATTACAGTGTTAAAAATACATCAGCCGATGTCCTATTATGATGTTTAAGAGTGTAGTGAATCGGTGTAGTAAACGTAAACAATTAACAATTACCCTCTAGCCATTACAAAATTTAAATAAAATAAAAATTGTACCTCCCACGCTGTTCTGATCTGGGTACGTAGGTCTTCTACTTCCAGCAGACCATCTTCCCACGCAATAAATGTTTTTTCTTTCTCTTCCTTCTCTGCCTTCCGTTCTTCTGTCTGCCGGCGCCGAAGCTCTTTATCCCGAAGCCCTTTCTCGTGCCGTACATGGTTTAAAATGAGTGACGTATCATTTGCACCAAATCGATTCGACTTGCGACGCTGACCTAAAAATAAAATATTAATTACATAATAATGAAAGCATTTGTTGAAGTGTCGTTGTGACTGGTCTGCTTTTTGTTCTTCAAACTATTTGTTGAGTTGTGACTGGTGTTTTGTTTTTTGTTATTTAAAGCATTTTGCAAGAGTTTGCAGGTAGGCCTATTCTTGCTGGTGCCTATTTCTGAGTGGTATTTTTCTCTAGAAACAGACTCATGTAATTCCCCAGCACAAGATGCTTTTGAACTGTTGAGCACTGTTGTTTCCTTAATATTGAGGCGCGCTTTCTTTTGCACCAATTCTTTACTTTGATCCTTCAAACTATCTCTGTATCTCGAAGTTCCTGAGTTTTTGCAGTACATGATGGAAATGGGCCTCCAGGACAAGTTTAAAAATGTCACATGGTCTACTGTGAAAATTCATTTTAAAGTTGAAAAATCACCTTAAATCGACGCTTATTTTCACAATCAAAGGAAAAACAACAAATTTCCGCAAATTTTCGATAGTCAGCAGTCCTGGAGGTGGAATGGCTCAGGCGACTATCATCTTCAGGCTCCACAACAACACAGATCACTACTTCGTAACGACCGTTCGTCTGCTTCGAATATTGGAAGCAATATTGGAAGCCAATATTCGAAGCAGACGAACGGTCGTTACGAAGTAGTGGTCTGTGTTGTTGTGGAGCCTGAAGATGATAGTCGCCTGAGCCATTCCACCTCCAGGACTGCTGACTATCGAAAATTTGCGGAAATTTGTTGTTTTTCCTGTGATTGTGAAAATAAGCGTCGATTTAAGGTGATTTTTCAAAATTCCAAAAATGTTCATATCCAGCCACCATTAAGTTTTCTGGTTCTCGTGGAGAGGACGACTCCAATAGTCCTGCTTGTATCTAGATTGTTTTTTTTAAGGGGAATTAGAATTTGTCGTTACGTTCTGGTCAGGTTGGTAGGCTTTATTGTTGGTCATATTTACTAAATAGAGAAGTGTGTGGTCAAATTCTCGATTGGTGTGTATTTTTGTAAATATTAGCTGAATGACTAAGTATTTTCTGCTTGTACAGTTTTTTGTATTCTTCAAAACCCATTATTCTTGGCTTTGGTTCGTCTGTGTTTATGTAATTGCCCACATTATTATGTAAACCATAGGTGCTAGGGCATATTATGTTCATGTATCTTCATCCATAATAAAATTGTGTAAAAGGTTATGACCAAGTCAATGATAGATATTACAAATGCCATTAAATAAAAGCATTTTAAAATGTCAGCTCATTCTTGAATTAGCCACATCAACATCAGTATGGAATCTTGGATAAATTACTCGTTATAGGTCAATTGACGTGAAAACCTAAGGTGTCTCCCATGTATGCAAAATCTACAATAGCCTGGTTTCTAGGATACCCGACGAAATTGCGTCATCCAACAAAATCACGTAATTTTTTGTGCACTAACGCTTAAAAACAAAGTTTCTATATTTGCCGGCGAAAATTTGCATTCCTTCCTCTAATGCGATCTCCCCCTAGAGAAAAACTTGTTACCTTTTCCGCCAGCTCGGTCTTATCCTATGCGTGACGCAGTCCTCCTATAAAAGCGGTGATGCTGGACCCGGCTTTATCTTCTCCAGGCCGCCACGCTGCGTGGTTGCTCTACTGACTTTCAGTCATCATTCTGGGTTGATCGCGCACGAGCCTTGCGCCTGTTTGTGATTTCATTACACGTTCGTCTTGACCACTCTACTTGAACATCATGGACTCTAGCGGTCGTTACGACTGATGACACATCCTCGTTTACCAAGCCACTCAGTGCGACCATCCATTTGCCTGACATTTGTGGTCGCTCCAGTCCTTCGCTTATTCTTCCAGCAGTCACATTGAGGCTTACACCTGCTCAATAACAACCTCTCTACCAGTTTGGTCTTGACCACTTAACTGGACATCGTGGACTCCAACAGCCGTTGCGTCTGCCGACTCGTCTTCTCGTTCGCTGGGCCATTCGCCAGTGCTTCTATCACCACCGGCCGTTCTTCATCCATCGTCTTCGGTCGTTTCTTGCAGTGGTTGTCCTTGAGGCCTGCGTGTGCTTGCGACCTACACTGCTTCATCTACTCGACCACCTCAATTTGGCCACTACGACCTTCGTTGGCCCAATCATCAGTAATTCGTTGTCCGACGGTTGCCCGCCGTTCGTCTTCAACACCTTCAGTCTCTTCAGGCCTGTCATTCGCACCAAACTTTGCTTCGGTGTCCAGTTGGCTGCCGTCTCGACTGGCTCTACTAGTCAGCAGCTCTTCACGTTCACCTGGGTCTTTGTCTGCTACTTCTGTGCGCCTTTGCAATAAGTCATCTCCCAGAAGTTTACAATCAGCGCTCCTCAGTCGTTAGCTGCCGCGCCGGCCTTTTGCTCCTAAACGCCTTCATTTTCCAAATTGCCACCCTTTGCTCTCGCTGTTGTACTCTTTTAGACGATCGCTCCTCCACATCTTCAGCCCTTGCTTCTTTTCGTCCTGCATTGACGACGACCTGTAGTTTCCGTACCTACGGCTTTTGCTACCTTGTATCCTTAACTGACATTCGTTTGCAGCCTTCCAGGTTGTCAGTTTTCTCTTGCCGTCACTCATCTTACACTACCGTCTTTCACAGAGATGTGAACGGACAATACAGCACCAAGTCCAAACAACGTCGCACGAACGTAACGACAAACATTGTCAGCCTACGACACTGTCGGGCGGTTGCGTCCACCATGGTTTGTTCATTCCACCTTCTGGGCCACTGTCTCCACTCGTCCCGCAGGGTTCTCTTCAGTCACACCTTTACCCCTTCTTGTGTATTGCTTGCCGACCATACACAACTCTTGCGACTAGCGCCTAAGGAGGGAGGGCACCATCCTAATGGTCGTTTCTACACTCCAGAGTTCTCCTGTCAATGCATCGAAGAGTGCTACTGCTGCTACCGTCCGAAAGTTCATTTCCTATGCCACTGTGGCAACGACTGTCTCCTACCTTGCCCAGACACTACTGCTGCTTTGGTACATGATCCCTCAGTCGTAGCCGCTACCAACGCCAGCTCTCCGTTACCTTCGCACCGTCAGTGTTGATCTTCACCATCAATCCTTACCCTGCCTTCATCTTGGACCTTCATTCCTTGACCTTTCCAACCTTCAACCAGGCCTTGCTGAAGCAGCTCACTTAACATAGCCATTCACCAAGAAGATCTGTCTGACGTTAGCCAGCAGAAATCTAGATTCGCTCTAGTCGGCAGATAAGTCTTCATTGTTCGCCATCCTTGGCTTATGCATCGTCTCCACCGGAACTGCCGCCTTTACGACAGCGTGCCGCTGCTTCCACACCAGCCTTCCAGTCATTTGTCTTCCAAGTTACCTTCACCTTTGCTCCCTTCTGCGTGCCGCCTGACACAAAAACGGACCAAAGGCATTCCCTCATGTAATATCGGGTTTGCTCGACCGCCGACTTCTCCTATTGCTGTTACCCGTGCTACGGTCGTTTTTTTACTTCCCACTCTCGCCGCAGCATGGATGGGCTCTCTGCTTATCTTACCTACCACTTTCGGTTCATGGATTTCCTCACCCACAACTCTGCCCACTGCCATTGTTCGTGGCTTCAGGTTGTAACGTGATGGTCTTGCCCATCTGGGCTGGAACATTGCATCTGCTTTACGACCCGAACGCTTTCAGCAGAATCTGCTGCCCTCCACACAAGCAATTATCAAACAAGCATCGGAGACAGCTCTCCTTCGCTCAGCAAACACCGACGTTGCGGTGGAAGCAATTCGACTTCACCATCGAGTTGTCAGGCAAGAAACCAGTTTAATATGGATCAATTCCAAGATCCACATACCATCTTGACTCCTTCAACACTGTTCCATTTTGACAAACTCGCCGGGCTACCTACGGTCGTTCGCCTCCGATGTCCCACAAGGGTCATTCAGTTCACAGTGACATCTTCCAAAGACTAAGCCTTCACCCTCTGATTCAGCATACTCTGTCTTCCCAGGGATTTTCATTATCCCCACCAGCTCGTCAGCTACGTGGTACTCTGTATCAGGTAGAAGCCAGAGGCGTTGATTTAGGCTTCCTCGCATCACAATATTCCTTCGTATATTGTTACTCCTCTCCAATATTGATTACTACTGAGGAGACGGTTCCACGCTGCCTTTCTACGTTCGTTCCTGCAAGCAGAATGCCTGCCGTATGTCCTCCACTACGACCTCAGGTGTTCTGCCTGTTCTAGAATTACGTCTCCTAGTTCAGTGCAGCAATCTCGTGAACTTGCATTCACTTCTACCAATCAGTGAACTTTCAGTTCCTGGACTCATCGTCCGTTCCACCCTTTGTTCTAACGGCCATGTTTTACACGCTCACGAGTTCCTTCGCTCATTCTTACCTCAGCTACAGAGACTCTGGCTCCTCCAAACTCTCATTACATTTTCCATCACTTTTTGTCATTAAGACTCCTTGGGTTTTTCAAGTAAATGGATCAATCGGCAGATCAACAAGCAGGTTCGAACAAGACTAATCTTTCGACTTGAGACATACTCCACCAGAAGCCGGTTCTGCACGCACAAATGTGACCAACAAACTTTCGCACCTTTCATCAGCCTACCATCTGTTCGTTCGGCACTACTCACTTTGTGACCCTCATCTGTCATGCGTTCACCTATTCTACGCGTTGTCCTGTTGCCCGTCTCAACCTTGGTGTCAAGAAGAAGAAACCCATTCGACACTCTTTCTAATTACCGTTCGTTGCCATCCTCCAGTCTTCGAACGCGCCACCACATGTTCTAGAAGTCAAGTCAAGCCATTCACCCACCATCCATCCATTCAGTCTTCTAGCAACCTCATCCCGTCATGACCATTGAAGGTAATTCAGCTACCTGCTTTGTTGTAGCTGTTTATTCAAAGACCCTGAACCAGCTCCTTATCAAATGGTCATTGCAAATGGAATCCTGTACCAAATGGTCGTTGCAAATGGAATACTGTACCAAATGATCGTTGCATCTCGATGCAGCAAACGTTGGATAATTCCCCTTCTTCCCTTCCCTTTCTTACAACAAAACGGGACATACTAGAGGGCTACAAGAAGCAATACAACACCTCATTGTGATGGATTTCCTGCACCCATGAAAACGACCCTCGTTTGCCCGTCGTCTAGTATTCCCATCACTTCAGGTCCACAGAGTTCGTTGATTCTTGGGTAGTCGGCTTGTAGCTAGGCGCTATGGTTCCACCACCATTGGTGACGAGGTCTGCTGCAATGCTAGAAATTGCAAGTAATGTAAATTTTCATTGGTAGAAACATCAAAAATACCAGGGGCACCCGGTAGATTTTGGTTTCTATTGCCTAACCGAAAATAGACATTACCTGTACCCGCCCTTGTAACGGTGGATGCTACGACGGCTGAGGTGCTTGTAACGCCACCGACATCATTGGTTGATGAGTACTTCTTAGCATCAAGTTTTGGTGATTATTACGACTTTTTACGATAAGCACAGCATGGGCTACAGTCCCGGCATGGGGAATGAAGCGTCGGTGTCCTAACTATAGGCCTAACCTTAATGCTACCGGTAATTTCACTGCCACCAACGGTGGAATTATTTTAATTGTTTAAACGAAGTATAAAGCTAAAAGGGCTGCAT
>JAHWFP010145491.1:0-23832 GCA_023313725.1 Lithobius niger
TCTGCTGTTCTCGCACCTCGACCTACAACGGTGGATATAGCTTTAGCAAAATACCTTTGGGACAAGCTGAGCATTGCAACATCTTGCAGACTTGCCTGGGTCAGGGCCCACACTGGAGTTTGTGGGAATGAACTTGCGGATATAGCAGCTAAAGATGCCACAAGTACCACCACCAGTTTTACATCTGAGAGCCTATTGCTACCCATCTCCAGCTCTAAGTTGATTATGAAAACTGATACCCACTCCAGCTGGCAAACCTATTGGGATACTTCGGACAGGGGCAGACTTACTCATTCTTTCCTGCCAATTGTCACCTATGCCGGTAGGATCTGCCCCTCCAAAGTGACTCAAGTCATAACCAACCATGGCAACTTGCGAGCCTATTTACATAGATTTGGAAAGGTGGAAGATGGTGAATGTGAGTGTGGAGAAGGTGCTGAAGACTCAATTCATGTTCTGCGTGAATGCACTCTGCCCTTCCGTGCTGCTGGCAGGGCCCACTTCATGAGGCTTTGTATCCCCGGAGGATTTAACTGGGAATCTTTGGACTCCTGCTTGAAAGAATTCAGAAGAGAATTCATAGATCTATGCTCAAAAATCATACGTGACCATGACTTTGTTTAGAGTGGCTTGCATTGCTTGGTATTGTTGTATATGAAGGAACACAAGATTTTCTTAGTCTACCGTTTTGCCCTTGTCGGGTGTTTTAAATTAATTCTATACATCGGAATTTAAGTGATTGGTGATTGGTTTACTGATTAATTACTTGACCTTTGACTCTTCGATTGTGCTCTGTGAGCATTTTTTTTTCCTGGCTTAACTGGTTTACCTTTTAACTGTTGGTTTGTTTAAAATTTTAATTGTTTTTCGCTCAATTGGGTTACCATTTTGGGGCCTTGCTTTAATTGCCTTTTTTCTCTTTCTTAACTTACGTTTTGTGTTAGTTGTCGTGGCCTTCTCTTCCCGCTGTTTTTGAGGAGATTTGTGGTTTTGGTAAACGGGTTTCCTCGACTGTGGTTTCGCTTGCCCCCTTTATTTCCCCTGGTGCTTGCATCAGGGGTCCCCGGTGCCATGGCCTTTGGCTGGGAGCGCCGTTAACCACTTTTACTGTCCCATCTACTATCTAGCGAAACCACAGCCAAGGGACCGGGCTTGGCAGAATCAGCGGGGAAAGAAGACCTTGTTGAGCTTGACTCTAGTCTGGCACTGTGACGAGACATGAGAAGTGTAGTACAAGTGGGAGACAGCAATGTTATTCGGTGAGGCAGGGAGCGAACGTTTCCAGCGTTTCCAGCACTCGCGCTTCTAGCGCCAAGCCCGGGGATACTGGTTTTCCCGGGCGACCTGCTCCGAAGACACTGTTAGGCGGCGAGTTTGACTGGGGCGGTACATCTGTCAAATGGTAACGCAGGTGTCCTAAGGCGAGCTCAGTGAGGACAGAAACCTCGCATGGAGCAAAAGGGCAAATGCTGGCTTGATCTCGATTTTCAGTACGAATACAGACCGCGAAAGCGTGGTCTATCGATCCTTTTGACTTTAGGAGTTTTAAGCAAGAGGTGTCAGAAAAGTTACCCCAGGGATAACTGGCTTGTGGCGGCCAAGCATTCATAGCGACGTCGCTTTTTGATCCTTCGATGTCAGCTCTTCCTATCATTGCGAAGCAGAATTCGCCAAGCATTGGATTTTTCACCCACTAATAGGGAACGTGAGCTGGGTTTAGACCGCCGTGAAACAGGTTAGTTTTACCCTACTGATGACTTGTCGTTGCGATAGTATTCCTGCTCAGTACGAGAGGAACTGCAGGTTCGGACACTTGGCATGTGTGCTTGGCTGAGCGGCCAGTGGTGCGAAGCTACCTTCCGTAGGATTATGACTGAACGCCTCTAAGTCAGAATCCCGCCTAGACACGGCAACGATATCGTTCGTGCCTCGAGCCGAGGGAGGTACCGCTAAGCGGCGGGGCAAGATAGGGGGGCGAACCCCCGGCCCGCTGCTGGCTGCACCCTCGCAAGCGGTCACTTTTTTCCCGGAGTCACCCGTCGCCCCGGTCACGCCGCGATCACTATCCCGTGCGCTCAAGGTGGAGGCGCGAAATCGTCCACAGACGACCTATGTACCGGTCGGGGTGTCGTACTTAGTACAGCAGCCACCACACGGCGATCTATTGAGACTCGGCCTTCGACTGGGGGATTTGCCAGCATAAGACTGACTATTCTCCAATGCCAGACCCTGGAATACTAGGGCTGGATTTTTCTCTGAAGTCTGATTGGTGACGGTTAACATCCGTTCCATGCTGCCAGAAACTAAGACCCAACTCTCATTCAACCAGAGACAAACAGGCAACTTCCTTCAGAGGCAGAGTCCCAACCAAACACTTTCGTCCTGAGGCTCTAAGTCCCCAGACAATGTCACTTTGAGCTGATGTAGGGGTCCAAATGATAGGTGTGGAGGGCAGGTTGGCATATCCGTGTATGTGCCAAGCTGTCAGAGACTATGTCCCAACTCTCATGCAGCCAGGGAGAGAGAACCAAGTCCCAACCAACCACTTTTGTTTTGAGGCTAAGTCCTCACACTTGCTAACCTGCCAGAACCTAGAATGCTGGGTCTGGCTTTTTCTCTGAAGTCCAAATCACAGGTGTGGAGAGCAGGTTGGCGTGTCTGCCAGAACCCAGAACTAAGTCCCAACTCTTATTCAACCAGAGACTAACGGGCAACTTCCTTCAGAGGCATTGTCCCAACCAAACACTCTCGTTCTGCGGATAAGTCCCCAGACGGTGTCACCAACTTGCATTCTACTGGGGGATTTGTCAGCAGCAGACTGACTGTTCTACCAATGCCAGCATCTGACCCCGCTGGACCTTTATACTTGGCGGTTCGGACTTCTGCGTTCGCAACGCTAGATGCACTTAGCAACGTCGCGTGGCCGAGCAGGGTTTTGCAACCGATCAAAGCACGATTTGTTCACGGGTTCGGCTATTTCACGCCGTCGACCGTCACTTTGGCACAGGGTTTTGATTCTCGTTTTCGTTAGAAGAAAAGGCCTTCTTCTGCGTTTGCAACGCTGATGTAGGGGCCCAAGTAATAGTTGTAGAGAGCTGGAGGGTGATTGCTAATTCCTGTCAGACTACAAGGTTTATTCAGCGTTGGCTGTTACAAGGTGAATGAGTTAATGAAGAAATGCCCTAGAAGTCGAGATCCAGACGATCTTGATGCAGCTGCCAACAAGTTAGTCCAGCGTGCCGTCTTTTCGAGCTCTCGTCCGTGCAGATGTTCGTGCGACAAGTGGCGCACCACCAGATGGTCTTGTGTCATTCCTGTCTGTACTTCCTGCACACCTGAAGTCTTATGGGGCGTGCCTTGCATACCTTATTGATGAGCGTGCGATCGTCTGTAATACAGCTGGGAGCGTTTGCCGGCCTTTTCGGCACCGCAGACCATGACCATGTTGAGCCTGGCGTTGACGAGATTCTGGTTGAGCTTTTGGAAGAAAAGGTAGCGGTGCCATCTTATGGACCTCCTCCCGACGTAGAACGAGGAGATGAGGTGATTGGCAATGTCCACACCATTCATGCATTCCGTGTAAGTAGTGGCTGCTGGCGGGCAAGTGACTAGGCGTTTCAGGCCCTCGATGAGTCGTCCAATGATACATTCTTCGGCCAAGGGATCCACGTGCGTGCTGAGTAGAGGGACGGCCTTGGTGTCGCACCAGATGCTCAGCAGTAGTCGGCCACTTTGACGCAGGACACTGTCACCGCGTTCGTGCTCCTTCTTGAATTTGCGCAACTCCTCAGTGAACTCGTAGGGCATTCCAGCGGCATTGGCGTGCAGGCTCCCGCATGCAAAGGTTCCTAGCTTGGCATAGAGGACCTGAAACAGCAGCGCTGAAGTGAAGCGGTTGTCACTGATGATAGTATAACCCTGGTTGAGGTAGTGGCGCACGGTGTAGATCGTTGTGTGAGCCATCTTGTTGTTTTCGAGTTCCTTGGCGGGGTCTTGAGCGGGGTCCATGGCCATGTGGCACTTTTTTCCAATGTGTGCCTCGTCGTTGAGGATATAACCATCGAACAGGTTGCAGAGAGTGAAGTGTTTGAAGCCTACCTAGATGGGCTTCTTGGGTTGGTATATCTTGATCTTGGATCTTCCGGTGTACGCAGTCATGGACTCGACTATGCAGAGAACTGGTCCGGGCTTTCTGCACTTACGGAATGCCTTGTTGATGGCCTCTCATCGGTCGCATCTTCATTATTGCGTCCATGTCTTCCTTGGCCTTCTGCTCTTCGATTGCTTGCATGGTCGTGGCCGAGGCACTCTGGAGATCGGTACCGGTGAAGGACGGTTCTTCGGACAGCCGAAAGTTGTTCCAAATTTGATCAAACCTAGTTCTGGTCTTGGTCGAACTGATGGAGTGGTTTCCAAGGTCTGCGGACGTGGACCAATACTGCGCTATCTCTGGCAAGTCGTTGTATCCCATGATGACCAGTATTCCGATGAAAGCCAGAAACTCCTCTTTCGTCAATGGTTCCCACATGGTAGTGGGTTGTGATCGTTTCCGTTTCGGCGTTGTTTGGCAGGCTTGCGTGATGGTTGTTACTGTTGAGGTCACCTCGGCAGCTGGCTCTTGGATAGAGTTGGAAATGGACTCTGCTCTTTGGTTTTGTGACGACTAGATCGGCGAAGTTGATGCCGAAGACGCTGACTGGCTTACCCTGAGTGTCTTATCCACCGCTGAGCACATCTCCTGTAGCAGCAACCGTTCTGTGCTTGGATCATCTGAGGATCACTTGTGGAGTGCTTGGCTGAAACTGTTGGCTGAAACGGCGATCAACAGTTTGGGCTATCCTGGCACGTCGTATCTTCTGGAGGGAGCCATTTCGTACAGGCAATATTCGTTTTCTTGTTTGGCGCTGGGGTGGCTCAGGGTACATCGGTGGCGGTTTTGGTATATCTGGGTACATTTTACCTTTGTAGAATTTGTCGTACAGTACGACTCGCCAACCTCGTTTGACAGCTTTCAATTTACTCGGTTCCAGTGACGGTGGTGGTGGTGGTGGTGGTGGTGGCTCTGCTAGGTTGGCAGTCGTTGTGGTTGCTCTTTCGTCCTCTGACGACACGATGCAGATTACTTCCTCGGGTTCGCTGCAGTGATTTATGAATGTACCTGAACTAAGTTTTCCCCCAGTGATCATTGGCAGAGGTGGGGATGACGCAGCTTCATAGCTCAGCTTGCGATATCGAGTATTAATGGAGGACTGTATTTCTCTGCTTGAGACCTCTTGTGCTGGAGATATGCTGGACGAGGTGCATTCGCTTGCTAGAGTGGGACAGCTTAGTAGAATCGACCAGCCGGGCTTGTATGTAGGCGACGCTTATGATTCCAGTGACGGACAACCTGGCATTGACATGGGCGTAGTGGAGGCTGGCGGTCTTGTCAAACTGTCTGGCCTTGTTTCTTCCTCCTCACTGCTGGATGTAAGCTTGACGTCGTCATCATCCTCCAACTCACTTTCGCCTAATTCGTTGTCCAACTCCTCCTCTTCCTCATTGTGGACTGACTCGTTGCTGCTGTAGTAGACCTCATTTTCCTCACAGTAATATGGGTACTCATTCTCCTCCTCCACGGCAACATGTGGTTGTTGTACGTGTTGCTGCGCTTGGCTCGACCCGGCAGCTTCTTCTATGGCCACATTTGGTTGTAGTATTTGCGGCTGTGGTTCACTTGAACATCCATTGAGTGGCAAAAACTGGCAGTAAGTGATGTGGGGTGGAGGCGGCAGTGGCTGATCCAAGGACTTAACTGCTGAGTTGACCACGGCGGCATTGTCCTCCACAGCATATGGCTCCCCATGACTCAAAAGTCCCGACATTGTCTTCTTGTCCCGGCGTTCTGGCTGATGTAGCGATCCGTTTGCTGCGTTTGGCATTGCTAGCCCTCTCTTCCACGAATTGGTTGGTCCTCCTTACGACGAAATCTGCCGTCTCCGCGAAAAGTTCCATGAAGAAATCTAACTCCTTACTCTTCCTATTGCATTTGCCGGTGTAACCCATTGGAGGTCCAGAGAAACCTCTTGTGTCTTGGTACTTGTTTAGCTGTTCGTTCCAAATCTGATGAAGGTGGCGCCTGGTCTTAGACTTCTCCACAACGGAGTAGCTGGCAAAATCGTCTATCGGAGCTACAGCAGGCATCCTCCTGTCTGCCTGGTTCTGGTCGAAGAGATGATTAGCATGTGGCGAGTAGGGCGTTTTATATGCCTGCGTGTGACCACTGCGCATCGCTTTTGCCCAAATTATCCAAGATGGTGAAGTAGCTTCGAGAAGATGCTATGTTGTGCAATACCCGCTGAAACCGCATCCGGGTGCGAGGCAACAGGCTGCGATAGCATGACGTGAAACGTGTCAATGGAGGTCGCAGAAACAGCAGCTGGTCGTGAAGGGCAATAGGATGGAGATGGCCAGACACTGCAGGTGATCATCCATTGTATGGCTTTCGATAAAGGCGCGTGCCACTGAGGCGAACAAGGTGTTTGGCATCGGAGATTTGGGGAAAGACGACCAAGCACCCGCTTTGCTGCCCGACATACGGGCTTGAGGCCAAAACCACCCAAAAGGCAGAAAAAGACATGGGAAAGCAGTGGCAGAATGGTCGTGGGATGTAGAATGGAATTCCCGAGGGTAAAGCCGAACGATGGATGCGTTATGTGGATTCCAAGTTGCTTTTTGTTCCCGAAGTAGTGTTGCCGAACGGTTATCCATCTTGCTTCGATCCATCTTGCAAAGGACAGCATTCTTTGGCCGTGTGACCTTAGCATACAATTTGCGAGATTACATTACCGTCATTTCGCACATTGCAATGGACATCAGTCTTTGGTTGCCTCTGGGACCCTAGCACGCAACTTACGACAAGACGTGTTCGTCATTGTGCAGCACGGTGCAAGGGAAACCAATCCTTGGCCCCAGGATTGCAGCACACAACTTGCGACAAGACATGCTCGTCGTCCGCAGCACGGTGCAAGGGAAACCAATCCTTGGCCCGGGGATTATAGCACACAACTTGCGACAAGACGTGCTCGTCGTCACGCAGCACAGTGCAAGGGAAACCAATCCTTGACCCAGCTATTCTCGGATTTTGACCTATCTCAGAAATGGTGATGTGTATGATGACCCTGAGCCAGAACCCGGAATGCCGGGTCTAGCTTTTTCTCTGAGTCAGATTCGCGAATACCCACGCTTCGAATAGCCCCGCCTGCTGTTGCAGCAATCTCCATCAACACCTCCACAGACCTTCAAGTTCGCGAAAGTCAAACCATTCGTCCTAAACCCTTCAAATTTTGTGTGCACCCAGCTGAAAGAACCCTCTCGACTCCCAAAAAGTTTTATAGTCTAGCTCCCATAGGAAAAAATCCCTACTTTTGACGCCCAGTGCTCCTCATTGGTTTCAAGTTCCCCAATCCCGAACGAAACGTCCTAGACACTTCAAACTCGGTAGGCGCTCAGCTGGCTATACCCCCTGGACGTCCAAATAATTTCAGATCCACAGCCCTAGTAGAAGGAGCGTTATTAAATAAACCGGTTTTGAGTGTAGGCCTATATAGGCCTAAATACTTCGACACGAGTGGTTATGGAGAAACAGGATACCTGTGGTTAGGTTAGGTTAAGTTGGGTTAGTGGGACTTAGCCATTTTTTCGAAGTGGTTGTCGCAAGGGTCTTTTTCGAATAGCACTCACGGACATGGGGTTAGGCTTGAAATGTGCGTACGGACGAGGGCTATCCTCACATAGAGTTTCATCAAGTTTTCACGCCCAGTTTTTGAGCCCCGACACTTTGACCGATTTTACATACCTTCCGTAATGCTACGGAAAGTGCCTCTGGGGTCACCAGCGAGACAGGGTTGGTGCCCGGGCGCCCATCTTCTGTGGCCGTCCATCTAGCATCGTTTCCCTGGCGCATGCCAATTTTGGCCGTGATCCGAGCACTTTTCATTTTTCCTGCATTAGCAAAGACCAGCGTTGCTGACGCAGCGCAGGTTTTTTTTTGAATAGCGCCGCTCACAGAGGTGTTACAGACATGGGAATAGGCTTGAAATCTGCGTACGGAGGAGGGCTAGCTTCCCACCGAGTTTCATGATGTTTAGACGACCAGTTTTTGAGCCCCGACAGTTTAACCGCGCGGCCCTACCTTCTGTAATGCTATTTCCAAGTGTCGTCGCAGGGTTATTTTCGAATAGCTCGGTTCACAGAGGTCTCACAAACTTATGGTTAGGCTTGAAATGTGCGGGAGGACGAGGGCTATCCTCCCACCGAGTTTCATGATGTTTAGACGACCAGTTTTTGAGCCCCAACACTTTTACCGATTTTCCGTACCTTCTGTAATGCTACGAAAAGTGCGACTTTGGATGCCAGCGATACAGGGTTCAAGCCACGGCGCCCATCTTCTGGGGCCGTCCATCTCGCATCGTCCCCCCGCCACTTGCCGCTTTTGGCTGCGACCATTTTGCACTGCAGGGATGCTTTCCGAAGGTCCTGAACTGTTCGGCTTGGTTGTTTGGCCTTCTGCGTTAGCAACGCTAGGTGCACCTGGAAACGTCGCACGGCCGAGCATGGTTTTGCAACCGATCAGAGCATGATTTGTTCAGGGATTTGGCTACTTCGTGCCGTCGACCTTCACTTTGTCACAGGTTTTTGATTCTCATTTTCGTTAGTAGGAATACAATTCTTCTGCGTTAGCAACGCTGATGTAGGGGTCCAATTCATAGGTGTGGAGGGCAGGTTGGCGAGACCAAGGAAACTTGGATGAGCTGGTCTCCATACTAAATAAACCTGCTGAGAGTTGACGGTTCTGTGTAGCCGTGCAGACCTGCCGAATCGCTCTCAACCACCTCGGTGTCCTAATTTAAGGAGTACTGAGGTGGCAATGGTTACTGACTTGCTTTCTGTGGTCTGAGTGCTCTACGTCTTCTTTGGATGGTTCGGGGGCATGAAGGACGGGTTAGCTGCTACGATGACAGAGTGTGTTTACGTTTTCGGCAAGGGCAAATGAAGTCGGCTAGCATCATCGGTCTGTGTTTACGTCTTGTTCGCATGGTTTGGGCACATGACTGGTGGTGCAGGCAGGTCAGGCCAGCTTGGGTACTTTAAAGGAAGGAGTCCCTGGGTTCGCCTAAATTCCATCTTCTACTTACACGTTGGTACTCGATGAATTCTCCGGAGGAAAGGCAGCATGTCTTTTTATTTATTGCATGCTGGAACTCCCGGGAACCCCGAAAGCAACGCCGGGGGTTAATATAAATTGTGTTCTTCCCTACCACAGAGGGATAAATGGGCTGTGGCGCCAATTACAGCATTGAGCAGTGTCCCGCACATTGCCGAAGGCATGCACTAGGGAAGGGCGGCTCGGTACGAGATATTTGTTGGTCCTCGTTACCGATAAAGGCGTAAAACGAAAGGACGATGTTCAGAAGTTGTTTTAAACTTACCTACTGCTTTGGTGATCTTGCTGTGCGACGTCGCCGGAAGGTGTTAGCACTTGGGTGCCAGAGGCATGACATTTCGGGGAGTGGTAGCTGTTGACGAGCTTTGAGGCAGCCTTTCTCCTTCCAATCTTGCTCCGTCAGTCTTCGGGCTATGGGCGGGTAGGCAAGGGTTGCAAATCGGCTGAAGACGAGCTTGGAAGCAGCAGTGCCATTACCTGACTTGGGAGTCTCGGCTCTTGTGCTATAGATCCTTGGGTGGGCCTTTGATCCTTTGGCTTCGGCCTTAGAAGTTGGGTGTGTCATGCACGGACCGCCGACGAATGCATTTAAGAGACTGGTTTTGTACTGTGGATGAGCACTAATGCCTTGTCTGGGCCTACCATAATCTTACTCCGTCTGTTTTTGATTGTCCCGTGATTCTTCGGATGATTCGGGCACACTGGCTGCGTGGCGGGTACGCAAGGGTAGCATCCTAGGCATAGCTGATGAGCTTAGAAATGGTGTTTGACTGGACTCACTTGCGTATTAGTCTGGCTGCTCCTCTTGCACTCAGAACTGGTTCGGGATGATGTTAACTGCAGGCCTGTGAGTCTGGTGAGTCCTGCTGAAAGAGTTAGCGGCTTTGCCCTACCGTACGTTCCTCTGTCGGTCTTCGGGATATGGACGGGTACGCAAGGGTAGCATGTCGGGCCGTGTTTGAGCTCGAGTAGGTGGACGATCCTAACTTGCTTGCTTTGCATGTCTCCGTCTTGGATTGGGAGTGTTCGAGTGGTGGGCGAAGTGGTTGTTGTTTTTTGTTGTTCCCTGGAATGCGTTGACCCGTGGGCGAATGGGTCTGGTGATGCGCTGCAGAAAGAGCTTGAACCTAAGCGGCTTGGCCCTACCGTAAGTTTCCTCCGTCGGTCTTTGGGCCATGGACGGGCACGCAAGGGTAGCATGAATCATGTTCAAGCTGGATTATGAAGTCGACCCTAACTTGCTTGTTCCACGTGCGTTCGTGCTCCGGGTTGAGCTTATTAAGTGACAGGCATATCGGCTGTGGCTGGGCTTTTCTGAGTCCTAGATGTGTTGGCTGTGGGTGAAAGAGACTGGTGATGTGCTGCTGAAAGAGTTTGGTGCGGCTTGGCCCTACCGTAAGCTTGCTCCGTTGGTCTTCGCGCTCTGGACGGGTACGCATGGGTAGCATGTTGAGCCGTGTTTGAGCTTGAGTAAGTGGACGATCCTGACTCGATTGCCTCGTGCCACTGTGTCTTGGATTTGGATTGTTCAGCAGCAGGCGAATCGGTTGTGGCTCTGTTCCTCGAGTCTGGGATGCGTTGGCTGGGGGCGAGAGACTGGTGATGTGCTGCAGAAAGCACGTGGTGCGGCTTGCCCCTACCATAAGCTTGCTCCCTTGGTCTTCGGTCTATGGACGGGTACGCAAGGGTAGCATGTTGAGCTGTGTTCGAGCTGAAGTATGCAGACGATCCTAACGATTGCATCGTGCCTCTGCGTCTTGGGTTTGGAGCAGTAGGCAGCAGTCGAATCAGTTGTGGCTCGTGTGTTCCTTGAGTTTGGGATGCATTGGCTGTCAGCGAAATAGTCTGGTGATGTGCTGCTGAAAGAGTTTGGTACGGCTTGGGCCTAACGTAAGCTTCCTCCGTCGGTCTTCGGCGACATTAAACTAACTGTTCTCCAAATGCCAGCTCCTGGAATACCAGGGGTTGGCTTTTTTTTCTAAAGTCCAAATGGTGACGGTTAACATCCGCTGGACCTTTATACTTGGCGGTTCGGACTTCTGCATTCGCAACACTAGATGTACTTAGGAAAGTAGCGTGGCCGAGCAGGGTTTTGCAACCGATCAAAGCATGATTTGCTCACGGCTTCAGGTATTTCATGCCGTCGACCCTCACTTTGGCACGGGGTTTTGATTCTCGTTTTTGTTAGTAGGAAAGGCGTTCGTCTGCGTTCGCAACGCTGATGTAGGGGTCCAAATGATAGGTGTGGAGGGTAGGTTGGCATATCCGTGTCCGTGCCAAGCTGCCAGAGACTATGTCCCAACTCTCATGCAGCCAGGGAGAGAGAACCAAGTCCCAACCAACCACTTTTGTTGAGGCTAAGTCCTCACACTTACTAACCTGCCAGAACCTAGAATGCTGGGTCAGGCTTTTTCTCTGAAGTCCAAATCACAGGTGTGGACAGCAGGTTGGCGTGTCTGCCAGAACCCAGAATGCTGGGTCTGGCTTTTCCCTGAAGTCCAAATCACAGGTGTGGAGAGCAGGTCGGCGTGTCTGCCAGAACCCAGAATGCTGGGTCTGGCTTTTTTTCTGAAGTTCAGATCCGTTCCATGCTGCCAGAAACTAAGTCCCAACTCTTATTCAACCAGAGACTAACGGGCAACTACCTTCAGAGGCAGAGTCCCAACCAAACACTTTCGTTCTGAGGCTAAGTCCCCAGACGGTGTCACCAACTTGCATTCGACTGGGGGATTTGTCAGCAGCAGACTAACTGTTCTCCCAATGCCAGCATCTGAAATACCAGGCCCTGGCTTTTTTGAAGTCCAAATGGTGACGGTTTACATCCGCTGGACCTTTATACTTGGCGGTTCAGACTTTCGCGTTCGCAACGCTAGATGCACTTAGGAACATCGCGTGGCCGAGCAGGGTTTTGCAACCGATCAAAGCACGATTTGTTCACGGCTTCGGCTATTTCACGCCGTCGACCGTCACTTTGGCACGGGGTTTTGATTCTCGTTATCGTTAGAAGGAAAGGCCTTCTTCTGCGTTCGCAACGCTGATGTAGGGGTCCAAGTAATAGTTGTAGAGAGCTGGAGGGTGATTGCTAATTCCTGTCAAGACTACAAGGTTTATTCAGCGTTGGCTGTTACAAGGTGAATGAGTTAATGAAGAAATGCCCTAGAAGTCGAGATCCAGACGATCTTGATGCAGCTGCCAACAAGTTCGTCTTGCGTGCCTTCTTTTCGAGCTCTCGTCCGTGCAGATGTTCGTACGACAAGTGGCGCACCACCAAATGGTCTCGTGTCGTTCCTGTCTGTAATTCCTGCACACCTGGCATCTGCAGCTTTTCGTACTCTTTTCATGGCGATGACTGGTACCCATGAAGGCTGGAAATCTTATGGGGTGTTTCTTGCGTACCTTATTGATGAGTTGGTTGGCGAGCGATCGTCTGTAAGACAGCTGGGAGCGTTTGCCGGCCTTTTCGGCACTGCAGACTATGACCATGTTGAGCCTGGCGTTGATGAGAATCTGTTTGAGCTTTTGGAAGAAAAGGTAGCGGTGCCATCTTATGGACCTCCTGCCGACGTAGAACGAGGAGATAAGGTGATTGGCAATGTCCACACCATTCATGCATTCCGTGTAAGTGATGGCTGTTGGCGGGCAAGTGACTAGGCGTTTCTGGCCCTCGATGAGTCGTCCGATGGTACATTCTTCGGCTAAGGCATCCACATGCGTGCTGAGTATAGGGTCAGCCTTGGTGTCGCACTAGATGCTCAGCAGTAGTCAGCAGGACACTGTCACCGTGTTCGTTCACCTTCTTGAATTTGCGCAACTCCTCAGTGAGCTCGTATGGCATTCCAGCGGCATTTGCGCGCAGGCTCCTGCATGCAAAGGTTCCTAGCTTGGCGTAGGAGACCTGAAACAGCAGCGCTGAAGTGAAGCGGTTGTCACTGATGATGGTATAACCCTGGTTGAGGTAGTGGCGCACGGTGTAGATCGTTGTGTGAGCCATCTTGTTGTTCTTGAGTTCCTTAGCGGGGTCTTGGGCGGGGTCCGTGGCCATGTGGTGCTTTTTTCCAATGTGTGCCTCGTCGTTGAGGATGTAACCATCGAACGGGTCGCAGAGAGTGAAGTGTTCGAAGCCTACCTTGATGGGCTTCTTGGGTTGGTATATCTTGATCTTGGATCTTCCGGTGTACGCAGTCATGGACTCGTCTGTGCAGAGAACTGGTCCGGGCTTTCTGCACTTACGGAATGCCTTGTTGATGGCCTTCATCATCGGTCGCACCTTCATTATTGTGTCCATGTCTTCCTTGGCCTTCTGCTCTTCGATGGCTTGCATGGTCGTGGGCGAGGCAGTCTGGAGATCGGTACCGGTGACGGACAGTTCTTCGGACAGCCGAAAGTTGTTCCAAATTTGATTAAACCTCGTTCTGGTCATGGTCGACCTGATGGAGTGGTTTCCCAGGTCTGCGGACGTGGACCAATATTGCGCCATCTCGGGCAGGTCGTTGTATTCCATGATGACCAGTATTCCGATGAAAGCCAGAAACTCCTCTTTCGACAATGGTTCCCACCACATGGTAGTGGGTTGTGGTTTTTTCCGTTTCGGCGTTGTTTGGCAGGCTTGCGTGATGGTTGTTACTGTTGAGGTCACCTCGGTAGCTGGCTATTGGCTAGACTTGGAAATGGACTCTGCTCTTTGGTTTTGTGACTACTGGATCGGCGAAGTTGATGACGAAGACACTGACTGGCTTACCCTGAGTGTCTTATCCACCTCTGAGCACATCTCCTGAAGCAGCAACCGTCCTGTGCTCGGATCATCTGAGGGTTCTACTTGTGGAGTGCTTGGCTGAAACTGTTGGCTGAAACGGCGATCAACAGTTTTGGCTATCCTGGCACGTTGCATCTTCTGGAGGGAGCTATTTCGTAGAGGCAATATTCGTTTTCTTTTTTTGCGCTGGGGTGGCTCAGGGTACATCGGTGTCGGTTTTGGTATATCTGGGTACATTTTACCATTGTAGAATTTGTCGTACAGTACGACTCGCCAACCTCGTTTGACAGCTTTCAATTTACTCGGTTCCAATGATGGTGGTGGTGATGGTGGTGGTGGTGGCTCTGCTAGGTTGGCAGTCGTTGTGGTTGCTCTTTCATCCTCTGACGACACGATGCAGATTACTTCCTCGGGTTCGCTGCAGTGATTCATGAATGTACCTGAACTAAGTTTTCCCTCAGTGATCATTGGCAGAGGTGGGGATGACGCACCTTCGGAGCTCAGCTTGCGATATCGGGACTGTAGTTCTCTGTTTGAGACCTCTTGTGCTAGAGATATGCGGACGAGGTGCATTCGTTTGCTGGTGTGGGACAACTTAGTAGAATCGACCAGCCGGGCTTGTATGTAGGCGACGCTTCTGATTGTAGTGTCGGACAACCTGGCATTGGCATGGGCGTAGTGGAGGCTGGCGGTCTTGTCAAACTGTCTGGCCTTGTTTCTTCCTCCTCACTGCTGGGTGTAAGCTTGACGTCGTCATCATCCTCCAACTCGCTTTCACCTAATTCGTCGTCCAATTCCTCCTCTTCCTCATTGTGGACTGACTCGTTGCTGCTGCTGTAGTAGTCCTCATTTTCCTCACAGTATTATGGGTACTCATTCTCCTCCCCCTCCACGGCAACATGTGGTTGTTGTACGTGTGGCTGCGCTTGGCTCGACCCGGCAGCTTCTTCTATGGCCAAGTCTAGTTGTAGGACATGTGGTTGCGCTTGGCTCGACCCGGCGGCTTCTTCTATGGCCACGTCTGGTTGTAGGACATGTGGCTGCGCTTGGCTCGACCCGGCAGCTTCTTCTATGGCCAAATCTGGTTGTAGGACATGTGGCTGCGCTTGGCTCGACCCGGCAGCTTCTTCTTTGGCCAAGTCTGGTTGTAGGACGTGTGGCTGCGCTTTGCTCAACCCGGCGGCGGCTTCTATGGCCACGTCTGGTTGTAGGACATGTGGCTGCGCCTGGCTCGACCCGGCCGCTTCTTCCATTGCCACATCTGGTTGTAGTATTTGCGGCTGTGGTTCATTCGGACATCCATTGAGTGGCAAAAACTGGCAGTAAGTGATGTAGGGTGGAGGCGGCAGTGGCTGATCCAAGGACTTGACTGCTGAGTTGACCACGGTGGCATTGTCCTCCACAGCATATGGCTCCCCATGACTCAAAATTCCGACATTGTCTTCTTGTCCCAGCGTTCTGGCTGATTTAGCGATCCGTTTGCTGCATTTGGCATTGCTAGCCCTCTCTTCCACGAATTGATTGGTCCTCCTTATGACGAAATCTGCCGTCTCCTCGAAAAGTTCCATGAAATCCAACTCCTTACTCTTCCTACTGCATTTGCCGGTGTAGCCCATTGGAGGTCCAGAGAAACCTCTTGTGTCTTGGTACTTGTTTAGCTGTTCGCCCAAATCCGATGAAGTTGGCGCATGGTGTTGCCGGTCTTAGATGTTAGTGGTTATCACAAAATACCAAGTTTTGCAGAAGTCACCTTGCTAGTGAGCTGTTAGCTCAGTGGGCCTTTGCCTTAGTGTTAGTGAGCTCATAGCTCAGTTGGCCTTGCCATATTTTTGTAAAGGGAAGATACCACTTTTTGTCTGAGGAAGGAAGTGTTTCCTTCTCTCCATGACTTCCAACCAAGAAGGTTGTGTTGGTTTGTGCTATTACATTTTGTGTTGACTATTTTGTTTAAAATGCAGGAAGCTTTTGTTATCTTACAAACTGTAAATAGAAAACTTTTGTTCAATGTGTGCATGCCATGAAGATTAATCCCAGTGATAATAAACCTGGTTACATCTAAGCTGAAGATAGTTCCCATTATTGATGATGTTATTAGGCCTAACTGCATTAGGCTTAACTCAACTCCATAAAGCTGAAGTACCAAGGAAGTCCTGAAGCTGGGTTCTGTAGATTGCTTTGCTTATGACATTAATGATAATATTTCTCCTTTGTTTAATCCAATCAAGGAGTTTATTTCTTCAGGGTTATGGGCCCAGACATTGCTAAGCCATAGAATAATCCAGCTGATATCAAGAAGTATTTATGGTGTTGAATTTTTGACAAGATGGTGGACTCATTGCATGGATTCGGGAAGGAGCCGGATTTGCATATTCAAATTAAGAACCAAGTATGATGACATGCCAGAGCTTAGGCCTTGCTTAAGGTAGGAGTGGTTTTGGTTTTTGACAATCCTAGAAAGAGTTGCGTGGGATTCAGATAGCATACCCAGAGAGAAACCACGTGCTGTAAAGTGTCCGGTGGAGCCCTATAAAACTGTATGGGAATATGCATGGCCTTATACCACCCTATAGTAATAGGTATTGGAGATAAACCATTTAAATGTAATAATTCTGGGAAGGTGTGATTGTGTTAGACTGTACTACCTATTGACATTTAGAAAAGAAAACACACTTAACTGTAAAGAATGTGGAAGGGCCATTGTGTTTATTAAGGAAGCATACAAATGTATATTATAATGCCCTAGTTGGACAGTCAGGGAACCAGAGATACTCCACTCAAGTGTGAACTATAAGGGATGGCCCATAGGGTAGCACGTACTGTTGCAGGTAGACACGGTAAAGAAAACCAGTTAACTGCTGAATACGTGGTAGGCATAAGTGTACATACTACCGAAGATACATGGGAGAGAAACCAGATTACTGGTTTAGTACATGGTACATCATAGTGTTACAAGTGTGGACTGGAGAGAAACCGTTCAATTGTATACTATATGGTAATACTATCTTTCTGTAAGGGCACGTACAGAAGAAGAGAGAAACAACCTTTAAATGTGCATTACTCCTTTGCTTTTAAAGTATCGTTTTTTTACGAACATTTAGAACATTTAGGGTTTTTTTTTAAATCATTTGTTGGAAGTCAAGCCTAGATTTACGATTTGATTAATGCAGTGTAAGTTCGCACACATCAGTGTCTATATTTTGGGAACACATAAACTGCTACAATGGTTAACTCGAGTGATGCAAGTAGTGGGTTAACGTTACGTTTTCAAAAACTAAATGGTAGAAATTACCACTCATGGAAATTTGATATGCGGATGTTTCTTTTGGAACGAGGCTTATTTGGTTTTGTGAACAAGTCTAAACCCGAGGCGGCACCTACTGCTTAGGAAGAAGACGCGAACCCAGGCGCTACACGGGCATACACATTTAGGGAGTCACATGCTTTAGCAACCATCGCTTTAGGTTTAGAAAGTGATCAAAAGGTTCTGATCAGAACATGTACGACTGCAAGTGAAGCGTGGGAATCCTTGTCTGCGGTTTACGAGCCCAAATCACGTGCTCGTATAGGACCTTTATGGAAGGAGTTTGTGTTACTAAAAATGGAACAAGGCGAATCCATGGCAAAGTACTTATCTCGTATACAAAATTCCGTTGCTGATTTAGCAGATGCTGGGAAAGATGTCCCTGAAGAGGAAAAGGCATATCAGATGATATGCGGTTTACCATCGGGTTGGGATTCAGTGGTTCAACGCCTTTATGCCCTAGATGATGCTGAATTCGTACCGAAAGGGATAAAAGAACATCTGTTAAACGAATATGAAAGGCGAAACCCAACAATGCACGGGACAGTTACTGAAGATGTGGATGTATATTCTTCAGCTATTGCGTCTCCGCAATGAATATCTTTTGCCAGAGGAGGAAGAGGACGGGGTAGAGGAAGACAAAACACAAAAAGTCCAAGTAGACAGCAATCCTCTCTCAAGAAGAGCTTCAAGTGTTAACAATGTGGAGGAGAAGGACACTACGCCCGAAATTGTCCCTCATCTTTGCACCCTCCAGTCCCAGGAACCTCATCTAGACAACGGTCGCATGGAGGTCGACATGAAGCTGAAGCATTGTATGTGGAAGCTTTGGTTACTTCGGCCACGGAAGCTGAGTGGACCTTCGACGCAGCAGCCACTCACCACTTCTGCAATACTCGAAGCTGGTTCTCCAAATTCAAGCGAGTAAATGTGAAACCCGCATCCCTTGCAGAAGGTACCTCAAGAATAGACGGCATTGGTGAAGTAGCCCTAGAAGTTGCTGTGAATGGGAAGAACACTCACGTCATTTTACGCAACGTCATGTATGCACCCAACATGCGGAGGAATTTGATCTCCGGCTTCAGGATTTTTCAGATGGTCATAAAATAAGTACAAATTATCATGGTCTCGTAGTTTCCAATACTGCCAATAAGTTATACATGGAAGCCATTGCAGAAGGCCAGTTCTTTATAGTTCGGGGAAACATTTTGGTTAGTGCATCTGATAGTGGAGTTGCGGAGACTTCAAGCAAGAAGACGCAAGATGTTCCCAATACACCGCATGCATTCGTCCATCCAGGAAATGAAATCATGCACGACTAAAAGCAAAAACGAAGGATCATCAAACTCGAAGACTGATCCGCTATTATGGCATGAACGCCTTGGCCATATGAACTTCCAATCCATGAGGAAGATGGTAACGAACCAGAAAGTACGAGGAGTCACCTCACTATCTCAACAAACCCCGATCTGTGATGCTTGTCGACTAGGAAAATCGACAAAGACAAGACATGTTACACTTAGCCAGAGAAGTGCCAAAGGGCCACTGGAACTTGTACATTCTGACGTCTGGGGCCCATCGCCAGTTGCATCATTGAGCGGTGCAAGATACTTTATCACATTCATTGATGATTTTTCGAGGAGATGTAAAGTGTTCATCATGAAGACAAAAGACGAAGCTTTTACCAAGTTTAAAGAATACTTAGCCCAATCCGAACGGGAAACAGGATTGAAATTGAAAAGACTCAGAACAGACAACGACATGGAGTTCTGCGCCGGATATTTTCAAGAGGAATTGAAAAAACTAGGTATCCAAGCAGAAAGGACCAATGCATATAGCCCTCAGATGAATGGCGTAGCAGAAAGACTCAACCGCTTTTTACTAGACAGCGTTAGAACGATGCTGATTTCTGCCAAACTTTCCGGAGAATGGTCGGCGGAACTAGTGCTCACCGCTGCTCATCAGAAGAATAAGACGGCACACTCTGGGGTGAATGACGAAATCCCAGACACCCATTATTTTGGTCGACAACCAAGCATCAGCTACTTGCGTCGTATCGGATGCTTATGCTTCGTGCATAACGACAAACGTCCTAAGAGTAAACTTCAACCTAGAGCGAAATTGGGTATACTAATAGGATATGCCTTCAACACGAGAGGTTATCGTATTTGGTGCCCGGATGAAGGAACCAAGGTCCAAGTAACTTAAAGTGTTCGCTTTGATGAAAAACGCAACGGGACAGAAGTCCTTCGGAATGCAAGAAAACAGGACATTGTGGAGTTTACCCTAGAAAAAGCTGAACCTGTGAGATCGATTAAAGTCAGAAAACCACAAGAAGTACAGGAACAGACATCTCCAAAGAGAGAAGTTGTTGGCAAGACGCAACCCACTCAAAGCCAACAAGTTGACACTGCCATTCACTGCGTACCAGCACCCGGATGGGATCGTGAAGTTTGTCATCAGACCATTGGACCCAAATAGAGCCGATATCTATTATAGATACAAAAGGGGTCCACGCCAAAGATCGTTTGCCGACGTCGGGAAGTTTTGTATCAAACGACAAATACCGTTTGAGGTCCATAAGTTTGATTTTAGTAAAAAGAATAGAGTGCCTGCAACTGGAGCTGAGGTTGTCGTCCCTAACCATACGTGCAAACCCAGTGGAAGGCATGCCGGGAGATACGGAAGGTCCCAAGGATGATGATATATTTGAGGATACCTTTGAAGACTTAGCTTCAGGAAGTACCGAAGACAACATGGAAGAAAATGTATTTGGGGACGACTTCCGCCCTGAAGCGCTTTGTACAGAATTCCCCTTACCACATACATACGAAGAAGCAGTACGATCTCCTCAGTCACAACACTGGAAGAAAGCCATGCAGGAGGAGATTGATTTTCCTCAAGGTAAACCTGTCAAGTAACGAAGCAAGATTAGTTGCCCAAGGGCACACGCAAAAGAAAAAAGACCTTCTCACCAGTTATTGCGTTCACGCTAGTGCGGTTTTTCTTCGTTCTCCTCGTAGTCTGCTATGGTTGGGTGAACTGCCACCTTGACATAAAGTGCGCGTACCTCTATGGTACCCTGGACGAGGAGACTTATCTGCAGCCAGCAGCAGGATATAGAACGTCGGCCAACATTGCCTGGAAACTTCGCAAAGCCCTCTACGGTCTCCATCAATCTGGACGCTACGTTTGAATACCTTGGATTCGACAAGCTACGCTCGACCAATTGTATTTACACTTATAAGAAGGAAGCTGTAGTACTTGTATACAACAATCATCTGGCAATTTTCGCTAAGAATCGCAACACTCTAGCTGAGATCACTGAACTACTCGCTGGAAAATACCAAGTCAAGAACCTTGGTGAAATGCGTCGTTTCTTAGGAGTAGAGTTTGAAAAGAAAAACGGGAAGTGGACCATACACCAGCGCACGTACGTAGAAGGCCTTACAAAACGTTTTGAATTACAAGATGCTACAAAAGTTCTAGTGCCTCTCGATGCCGGAGTTACCCTGCGTAGAGATGGGAAACAAGGGATAGGGGCGGTTGACTCTACCAAGTACAGATCATTGGTCGGAGCACTGATGTTCCTTGCTTCAAGAACCCGTCCAGACTTACTCTTTGCTGTTACTGCCTTTTCGCGATTTAATTCTTGCCCAACCAGTGATAAATGGCGCATGTTGCAGAAAATATTGGTGTGCAAATTGTACTAAGAATTTTGGCCTTTGTTGTCCTTTCATCAGTGGACCACCAGCCCTTAAGTTTTATTCCAATAGTTCCTGAACGGCCCTAGAAGATGGGCGCCCTAGCACCAACCCTGTCTCAATGGTGACCCCAAAGGCTCTTTTTGTAGCATTACGGAAGGTACGGAAAATCGTTTAAAGTGTCGGGGCACAAAAACTGGTCTAAACTTGATGAAACTCGGTGTGAGAATAGCTCTCGTCCCCCGGCACATTTTAAGCCCAACCACAAGTTCGTGACCTCTGTGAGCCGAGCTATTCGAAAAAACCTGCACTGCATTAGCAACGCTGGTTTCGCGTGTCAAAACCTTGAAACCAGCATTACGCAGGAAAAATGAAAAGTGCTCAGATCACGGCCAAAATCGGCATGCGCCTGCGGGATGATGCTAGATGGACGGCTCTAGAAGATGGGCGCCCTAGCACCAACCCTGTCTTGCTGGTGACCCCCAAAGGAACTTTTCGTATGATCACGGAAGGTACGGAAAATCGTTTATAGTGTCGGGGCTCAAAACTGACATCTAAACTTGAAACTCGGTGTGAGAATAGGCCTCGTCCCTCGGCACATTTTAAGCCCAACCACAAGTCCGTGAGACCTCTGCGAGCCGAGCCATTCAAAAAAACCTGCACTGCGTTAGCAACGCTGGTTTCGCGTGTCTAAACCTCGAAACCAGCATTACGTAGGAAAAAAGAAAAGTGCTCGGATCACGGCCAAAATCGGCATTCACCAGGGGAACAGTGCTAAATGGACGTCCTTAGAAGATAGGCGTCCTAGCACCAACCCTGTCTCGGTGGTGACCCCAAAGGCACTTTTCGTAGCATCACTGAAGGTACGGAAAATCGTTTAAAGTGTCGGGGCCCAAAAACTGGTCTAAACTTGATGAAACTCGGTGTGATAATAGCTCTCGTCCCCCGGCACATTTTAAGCCCAACCACAAGTCGGTGAGACCTCTGTGAGCCGAGCTATTCAGAAAAACCTGCACTGCGTTAGCAACGCTGGTTTCGCGTGTCAAAACCTCGAATCAAGCGTTACGCAGGAAAAATGAAAAGTGCTCGGATCACGGCCAAAATCGGCATGCACCAGAGGGACGATGCTAGATGGACGTCCCTAGAAGATAGGCGTACTAGCACCAACCCTGTCTCGGTGGTGACCCCCAAAGGAACTTTTCGTATCATCACGGAAGGTACGGAAAATCGTTTAAAGTGTCGAGGCTCAAAAACTGGCATCTAAACTTGATGAAACTCGATGTGAGAATAGGCCTCGTCCCTCGGCACATTTTAAGCCCAACCACAAGTCCGTGAGACCTCTGCGAGCCGAGCTATTCGAAAAAAACCTGCACTGCGTTAGCAACGCTGGTTTCGCGTGTCAAAACCTCGAATCCAGCGTTACGCAGGAAAAATGAAAATTGCTCGGATCACGGGCAAAATCAGCATGTGCCAGGGGGACGATGCTAGATGGACAGCCCTAGGAGATGGGTGCCCTAGTACCAACCCTGTCTCGGTAGCGACCCCAAAGGCACTTTTCGTAGTATTACGGAAGGTACGGAAAATCGTTTAAAGTGTCGGGGCACAAAAACTGGTCTAAACTTGATGAAACTCGGTGTGAGAATAGCTCTCGTCCCCCGGCACATTTTAAGCCCAACCACAAGTCCGTGAGACCTCTGTGAGCCGAGCTATTCGAAAAAAAACCTGCACTGCGTTAGCAACGCTGGTTTCGCGTGTCAAAACCTCGAATCCAGCGTTACAGAGGAAAAATGAAAAGTGCTCGGATCACGGGCAAAATTAGCATGTACCAGGGAGACGATGCTAGATGGACAGCCCTAGGAGATGGGTGCCCTAGTACAAATTCTGACTCGCTGGTGATCTCAAAGGAACTTTTCGTATCATCACGGAAAGTACGGAAAATCGTTTAAAGTGTCGGGGCACAAAAACTGGTCTAAACTTGATGAAACTCGGTGTGAGAATAGCTCACGGCCAAAATTGGCATTCACCAGGGGAACGATGCTAAATAGACGTCCCTAGAAGATAAACGTCCTAGCACCAACCCTGTCTCGGTGGTGACCCCAAAGGCACTTTTCGTAGCATCACTGAAGGTACGGAAAATCGTTTAAAGTGTCGCGGCACAAAAACTGGTCTAAACTTGATGAAACTCGGTGTAAGAAGAGCTCTCGTCCCCCGGCACATTTTAAGCCCAACCACAAGTCCGTGAGAACTCTCTGAGCCGAGCTACTCGGAAAAAACCTGCACTGCGTTAGCAATGCTGATTTCGCGTGTCAAAACCTCGAAACCTGCGTTACGCAGGAAAAATGAAAAGTGCTCGGATCACGGGCAAAATCAGCATGTGCCAGGGGTACGATGCTAGATGGACAGCCCTAGGAGATGGGTGCCCTAGTACCAACCCTGTCTCGGTGGCGACCCCAAAGGCACTTTTCGTCGTATTACGGAAGGTACGGAAAATCGTTTAAAGTGTCAGGGCACAAAAACTGGTCTAAACTTGATGAAACTCGGTGCGAGAAAAGCTCTCGTCCCCCGGCACATTTTAAGCCCAACCACAAGTCCGTGAGACCTCTGTGAGCCGAGCTATTCGAAAAAAACCTGCACTGCGTTAGCAACGCTGGTTTCGCGTGTCAAAACCTCAGATCCAGCGTTACGCAGGAAAAATGAAAAGTGCTCGGATCACGGGCAAAATCAGCATGTGCCAGGGGGACGATGCTAGATGGACAGCCCTAGGAGATGGGTGCCCTAGTACCAACCCTGTCTCGGTGGCGACCCCAAAGGCACTTTTCGTAGTATTACGGAAGGTACGGAAAATCGTTTAAAGTGTCAGGGCACAAAA
>JAHWFP010145492.1:0-12865 GCA_023313725.1 Lithobius niger
TGAAATGCTTCGAAGTGAAATCAACGTTTATGTCTATCTATCTATTATGTGGCGGTTGTCCCAGTCATGCCGGTATCATTCCTTATTCGCTGTAATTCCGTTTGTCGTACCAACCGATTTTAGTCCACCAAGTTTTACATTTCCGCAGCGTACATTTAGCTGTGTTCCGGCCTCGCTCGCTGCGGCTGTAGACATATCATGAGAAACCGCTATTACAGTTGTAATCACAGTTGTTGCATTCTGTGTAGGTCTCTGTAGATTGACCACACAGACATTATGGCAAACGGGATTACGGCAAATGGGCGGAAACCATGAAGAGTGTAATTTCATTTTTGTTGGACGGAAGTGGACAAAACGGTGCAGTGCCGAATTTGAAAGAGGCATACGACGCCAATCCCAGAGCCCCCACAAGTTAGCGCCCTGCCCCCCCCCCCCCCCACCCATGGAAGCTCTAAAATGCTCGAGGGATTAAAGGTACACCCCTCCCGGTTGGCTGTCCTGTATGGCTCGGTTTTGCAACATTACTTCATATGCGTGTAAATGTTGCCATGGCATTCATTTTCCTATTTTACCACTCATGAGAAACGGTTTTACTTTTTTATTTATTTTTTTATTGTACTTCCATATTTCAACAAATCCACCACTTAGCCATGGCTCGTATGTGGTGTACATTGATAATAGTAATATCAGCAACAATTTTAAAGAATTTGAAAAACACTCAAAATATATTGTGTGCGCAGCGTATCCTAAGCCGATCGGCTACGTCTTCCTGGAGGGAGCGGCTTTAATCGACGGCCGCCATTGTTTTTGCAACCATCTTGGATATCAACAAGGCACTCTGCTACCAAAACCATACAATCGATTATCCGTGTTCGTTCTGGGGCGAACGCAAGATAGGCCGTGGACACTATAGTAATGTTTACAACAAATTCAACAAAACTGTAAAGAGAAAGAAAAACACTCAAAATTCCACAGTACAACAATATTTCAACCCTACGAAAAAAAAATTTGTAAACATTTAAGATCATAGATAGATACGAAATTAGATAACGAATATTTTTAGCTGTCAAGTTTGAAGAAGAAATTGTGTTAAAAATTGTTTGAGGTGTTTGAAATGGCAAACACTCCAAGTTTTGTCTGGTAGCTTATTGCAAATGCTTGGTACATAGTAATCTTTTTAAAGTTTTTCTCCAAATTTACTTCTGGTCATTATTGGAAGAAAGGAAAAATTGTTTGTTTCATATTTCTTATCCTTGATAGTGGCCTGTCGTCTATTTTTCATGTCGAAAATTTTTTTTAACATAATGATATAATTGTATAGCTGTGTTATGTTTAAAAATCTTCATTTTTTGAAAAATGTGTGTAGTAGAATGCAAATCTTTTTTGGCAAACAGGCATTTTAATCATTCTGTTTTGTAGTTTTTGCAGTCTGGATATTTCTTTGTTTTTTGCTGCCCCATAAATCTCCAATCAAAACAAAATGTGTGGTTTTATCCAAGAATTACAAATTATAATTTTGTTTTTATCATTAACGATTTTTTTTTTCAAATAATGCAATTTGGGTATAACTTGCCTAAATTTTGTTTTATAATTTGATCAATACGCATATGTAAATGTTGCAAAGGCTATTTCGCGCAGGATGCCCGAATATAGTTAGAAGGTATACGTCCTTTTAACTTTTAGTCCAATAACAACCGAAGTTATGCAATAGGCATGTAAATATCCTATATATGGGAACTTATCAGAGCTTTACATCAATAAACACAAATCACTGTAAAAAAATCAAAAGTAAATTGGAAATGAGCCATCAGCGAAACCATACACTGGAAATGACGTAGTACAGCAAGCCAACTTTACGCACTTACGTTTCATTCGAGTGACGTCACCCAGTTTCGAACTGGGAAAACACGTCGTCACCAGATCACTTCCAAAATACTTTTAAAAACAATATGGCAGCGAGGGCGGGGAGGGGTCAGGAAGTGGACCCGCTGCACCCAGGCCCGGTCACTCAAGGGGCCCCGCATGGCCTAAAATTGTTTTTTCCCAGCAATTGTGAGTTTTGATGACTGTGACTAATGTATTCGATTTGTGCGTATTGCGATTCCTTTATACTCCCAACAAAGAAAAAACCCTACTCCAACGACACGGAGCAGGAGCACTGTGGTGAAAGCCTGTAAGCTTGTCAGGCAGGGAAGCCTTCAAACGTAAGCAGCCCGGATTAATGAATGAACCAACCTGTTAAGCACAGTGGCCAACGAATGTTAATGCACGGTGGTGACGTCACGCTAATACATCCCCATGCTAAAAGGGTAGTCGTTATATACGGTTAATGTGAAAACCCACACACGTCACAGTGGGTTAATTTAGATAACCCACACTTTTTTGATAATCTAACACTTTTTACGCGTGTATACACAACCACTGCTCCACCGTGTGACATATGACCCGACTTCGTAAAATTACCGTACACAACACAAATGCAACCAGCATAAACAGGCACATTTACAACCTGCAACATTTTTCTTTCTAGCCTAACACGGAAAAAAAAAAAACACTCGCGTACTATGCTATACCCCCAACCACGGAGTAATGGCCCAATCGGCAACTCGGCAATCTTTCGTTCCGACGGTACCAAAACTAGGCTACTGATTCTTCCTAAACACACCTAAAAACCTACGATACTCAAGCGAATAGCGCATTTTAAATACTCATCTTATTTAAAGTATTAAAGTAGAAAAAAAATACAGTTTTACCTTAAACACAAATATCGGATTTAAGCAGCGTCTCTTCCCCTTCGGTCGGCCTTCATACACAGGAAGCTTCCAACCCCGTTTCTAAACCGAAACTTCCGTTCAGGAATTTAAATAAGTCGCATGTAGTAAATCCTAAATTCTTGAAACAAGTCTTTAAAAAACTCTAATACGACGATAAATTAGCTCGACGTCACACCTTAGCATTAAAATACATGTCCGTGAGTCCTTGTCGATTTAATGGCTATAATTGCTCTTAAGCTCGAAACGGCTAGTCCACTATCTCGGGGGTGAAGGGAAAAACTCGTCGGCTTCTCCCAGACGTGTTTCCGTCCATCCCCTCGAAATTGGACTAGCCGTTTCTTGCTCGCGAGCAATTATAGCCGTTAAATCGACAAGGACTCACGGATATCTACTACTTGTAACATAGTGTAACCTTTTTACGATTTCAGTCGGGGGAGGGGGGCTTGTTACAGTTAGTTCCAGGCCCCTAACTTTGATCTCGGCCGCGGGGGGCATGTATCAATCGTGTGATTTTCCATGATAACTTTATTTCTAATCTACCCTCAACAGCGTTATAGGGAGTTGGTGCTACTTAGGGAGCCCCGCACCACAACAGTTACTAGAGAATTAAGGGAAAAAGTAATAAAAAAAAAGCGGAAAATTAACGTTGGCGAGATCGATATACTATTAGATGTGAAACGTTACCAGAAATTATTTTCCTGTTTTCTTAAGGAATTTGACGGTTTTTTTTTTCCATGTTTAAGATTGTTTTTATCTCTAAGACATAAGAAACAACCGTTTGATTTTGTTGTTTCCGTCGACCAACACCACTTTGCCATATTACCAATATGAAGTCAGTTTAAAAAAAAGCAATCTATCATTTCGTATAGGAAGCTATGCCCTACTCCGCCCCCCCCCCACACACACACAGAAACTCCCAAGGTAGATACTCTAGAATTATCTGTGTAATGGGGCATACAACAACAAAAAGGCATAACAATAAGGACTATTGGTATTGTCTTCCTTATTGTTATGCCTTTTATTTGGTATTAAATTCATTTGACCATAGCGAGGAAAGGATGGGTTGGTTCAACCTTTCCAGTTTTTTTCCAAAATATGTCCAGAGTAGGGCCCACAGTAATTTGCTTTTTTACTAAAGTAAATACTGTTTTTCGTCGGCTAACAACGTAAACAGAGAGTTTTTATTTTTTTTAAACTCCGTTGTTTGTAATTCCACTAGTCACGTGCTTCCTTTGTAGTATTCTGATTGGCCGTCCGGGCTATACTTTGGCGGAAATGGGTTATGTGACGTCATACCGCGGTGCGGCTCAGTATATTCTTCTAAAAACAATACTACCGGAACTCGGTCATGAACCATCTTCTTTAGTCGCTCCATCTCCATCTGGTAGTCTCTCACACACTATCCTGGGTGGTACTGTATGACTGTTGGGGGAGGGGGGGGAGGAGGAATGGCTAAGTAGCATAACGATTATCACGGCCATTTCACGTGCAAGAGGGTCCCGGGTTTGATCCTAACCTCAGTCACCCCTGGCATTTTCGGGAAAAGGGCCCTGTGATGCCTCATGCTCATGTCGACTGTGGCATGTGAAAGATCCTAGGAATTTCCGATTGGATTTGCGTAGAAAAATTGTCCCTCTTTCCTTCTGGCAGGATGGCTTCAGCTGGGAGCGCGTCAGACCTGCAGCAATCTACAGCGTGACTGTTAGGGACTTTGCCACGTTTCCCTTTACTCTCATTATCATACTCCACTCTCCCACTCTAGCAAAACAAGCTTTTAACAAATGGTTACATTTCATTTGGTTTCTTATCAATAGAGCAGCGCCAAAAGCCGTCATCCAATAAAGCAGTGACATTTGCCGCCATATTGGCACCAGTATGGGTTTTGGAGGGCATAACTACAAGGTGTACTACATAAAAATTGAGGGAAAAACAACGGAAGAGCGCATTTCTTAGGCTTAAAATAACCTTGTTTTCTCCAACAACAAAAATCGCGCGTTTTAGGTCTAAGAAGTCACTCTTCACAGCATCGGCTTCAGTATGACGTCCTTCTGTTTCTCTCTGCAGTGCCCCATGCAGCTAACCCATTAAGGCTCCAGCATAGAGTTATTTACAATAATACTACGTCATGTCACTGTTCTATTGGCTACGAGATAGCATCTGGAGGGCATAGCTACAAGGTGCACTAGATTAACAAGGGGCTACAGCGACTATCTAGTCGCATTGGTCTTCTGTACAGTTCGTCCACTTCCAATGTTAAGGCGCACACCTCTATCATGCACTACAACTGCTATATCTATTATATAATCTAAAAACATTAACCATCAGAATGCCCGTTATAAATGTGTTAGCTTTTAAGCTTATTTTACGTTTTAGGCATAATTGTCAGCGTTTAGGCCTAATTTACAACTTTAATTTCGTAAGTAGCAAGTAACGGAGATTTGGATCGTATACAGTAAGCCTATTCAATTTTGCAACACGGAATGCCCCGCGCACACAGTTACAGTGTTACAACGTAATGCGCAACGTAGCCTAATATAGATCAATGGTAGTAGGGAAGGGACAGGAGAAACGCTGCAGCAGCGACTCGTAGCAACTATTGACGTTGCCATGGTAACATGATTTTAGATCTAATTTTCATTTTTTAGGCCTAATTTCTTTAACGGCAGTTTTAGTTTCGTAAGTAGCAGATAGACCTAATGGAGAATTTGGTTCGATCGTAAGCCTATTCATTCACGCAACAATGCGACAAGACTCTTTTAAACGAAGCTAAAATGTTTTTGTTTTTACGGCTGCGTTAACACAAATCTTTAGCATTTCAATTCGATGATGAAATGTTATTATTTAATTTAGTTACGTCCAAGAAGTCTATTAGCTATAAGGAGGCAACGATGTTTTAATTTGCCATGTTATTTAACTAACTTTTGACACTGAATGGAACGTTGTAAACAGTGGTCGTCAATTTCTGGTACCGTTGCGAAGTTGAAAAAAGCGACGGACGGACGGACAAAGTCGTTGCAATAGTCTTCTCAGCCGGTACGGCTGTACAGAAGACTAAAATGTAAGGGAGAGCGGATTTCTTAGGCTTAAAAGAACGTTGTTTTCTCCAACAACAAAAGTCGCGCGTTATAGGCTTAAGAAATCCAGTCTAATAGCATTGGCTTTCAGTAAGACGCCCTTCTTTTTCCTCCTCCATTGCCCCTTGCAGCTAACCCAGTTACTGGCTCCACCATAGAGTTATACGCAATAATACTACACTATGTCACTGCTCTATAAATCTTGGGTTTGACGAAATAAGCGGCACCATTTTGGGGGCAAATAGGATTGCATGTGTACAAAAGACACTTCAATTTTCAGCCACTTTTTCGTAGAGTGGCACATCTAAGTGGAATATTCGCATCACAAGCAAGTCACTTCGGCACTCGTCTATTTTTAATATTATTTTTTTGTTAACTGCAAGAAAAATTGCCCGAGTATGTTTAATTAGCCTATTTCAGCTAAGAATTTCACCTTTCTGTAAGCCTTTCTATAATGCGTACAAAATCATGCGCGAGCTGTTAAATTGACCCGTAGGTGGGCGACGGCATCGGTCGAGGGTTTGTAGCTCTCTTAACAGTAATAAATTTCTACGACAAACACACAAGTCCTAACCATGCCACGTTTCCAAACTTACGTCTTAAGTATTTGTGAGACCTTTGAATAAATATTCTTGGCTTATTAACCACAACGGCTTTTTACAACACAACGGAGCATGTTTCCCCGTTTTCTAATAGTATAAACTTAGTGATTCCGAAGCTCGTCATTACCTAATCGTGACCGTGGCTCAGTGGCTATCGTTGAGAACCAGTGTGGGATTTGTCCTGGGTTCAATCCCTGACACTGGCATGTTTTTTTTTAACTTTTTTTAATTTTTAGTTTTGTGATGGCCAGCCAACTTCTGTTTTCTTAACGAATTTGATGTTTTTTATTTTATTTTTAAGATTGTGTTTGTCTCAGTGACATAAACAAGCGTTTTGTTTTTCTTCAGCCTCACCTACTTTGGGTATGATATTATGAAGTCAGTTAAAAAAACAAGCTATCATTTGGTGAAGGGTGACTGTGCCCTACTCCCCCGTCCCCACTCCTCTCACAGAAGCCTCCAAGGCGGACACTCGAGAAATATCTGTGTAATGCGGTCAAGTAATACATTAAAAAAAATTGCTTAACAATAAGGAAAACAATAAGATTAAAATTCCTTTGATGATTGAGAGGAACAGCTAAGCGGTTAAGAGCAAAATTTTAGGTGAATCATGGACTTCTGGGAAAAAAAAGCATGTCAAATTCAGAATATCTTTACTAAGGCAAATGGAACATTTTTTGATATGGTGCCTACATATATAACTTCCGGTTTGCACTCATTACGTCATCAAATATGGTCGCCACAGATTCACTATATAGATTGATGTTAACAGTTGTATCTCGGTAAGCAGTAGACCAATTTTGAGTTTCTATGGTTCGTTTTAAAAGATAATTTTTTAAGCCACACATAAAGTTCTACGACACATTAACGGAACTTGGATAGGTTAGGGGGTACAGCTCATAAAATGTAAATTTTAAGTGAATTTCAGTAGGTATTTTCACTTTTGAATTAAAATAACGACCAAAATATCTAATATTTTTGGATTTTTGTTGTGTGTGGAAAACTGTGGAAAGTTGAGAATGACCTTTATTTTTATTGCATTGATTACGCCATCAACTAGCTAATCCCTCCTCACGTCATCAAGGTGTGATGCCCTTCTGCCCCGAAATTGATGACGTAATACATGGACGCTCCCTTTGACAGTGAAGGTCTAGACGTCAAATTCGTTAGGAAGAGGCTGGCGAGATTTACCTGTTGACACCATAATTACTTTCCTTTAATGATTCTCTGTTGCACACAAGTTTACTGTGCAACACAGATTATCACTCTTGTAATTTCGCTGCCAGTATATCCTATGAAATGCTTTGAAGTGAAATAAACGTATCGATCTACAAATTGTTACGTAAATACCCACTGAAAAATATTTTTTCAATCGATACTTACGTCAGAGTCGTGGCGAAGTTTAAAGGCCGCCTTCCGTTGGAATGGTTTTCGGCATAGCCCGAAGCTGATACGTCCGATTTCAAATCTTCTTACATTATAAACCAAAGTGTCATAGCAGAAATGAAGCAACCGCAACGACGACCCCCGGAAGGCAAACAATGAAAACGTGCGAGTGTGTCAATTCTTTGGCTTGAAGTTGAAACTGGGACGTTGCTGCCCTGAAAAGAAGTTGAAATTGCCACATTGTTACCTAGACTAACAATTTGCTCTGCGCGGTCATCGCAAAGGCATGTCATAAATTACGTCATGTACGAAAAACAGTTATTTTTCGCACGATAATGGGAGTGGGGAAGGGCCTGAACGGGGAATTCCCGTTGGTGGGGCAGTGCTTATGTTAAAGCCACTATTTGATAACGATATTGCTTTGCGGAGGGAGAGGATTGACCGTAAGGGGGAGTGTTACACAAAGAAAAATGCACTGTTGCAGTGAACGATCAGGCAGCGCTGAGCAAATACTGGGAAACAACCACGGGTCAAACAAATCCCCGGGCGAAGCCGGGTACGATGCTAGTATAAAATAAATTTAAGTTTAAAACGCCGCTCACACATTTTAGCCTGCTCAAGAGTGCAAACTTCGGACCATTAGTAGTACACTCATGCACTAATGAAGAAAAATAACTGCTACCCCTGACATTAACAGTAATCCAAACCTCATTCCAATTTCAGCTGTTGACCACGGTCAAAAGTTTTATTTTCATTTCTCCCTCAGTTTCCCTCCTTCTCCTCGAGATTCCCCCTCCCCCATACTTGAATCTTTCGACCTGTCGGACTCAAAAATAGAAAAAATAACTCCATGACTCAAACCAAAACTCCGCCTTACTCTGTCAGTGGACTTCCCTGCAGCTCACCCTCTTATCGGTCGATCCGCTCTTCTTAACCGAATTGACCTGCAATTTTCCACTGAATCACTCCTGAGGAAACGTTTTTATTACACATGCAAATTTTATCAATCTGCTAAACAAATAATAACCTTTTCGACCACGTCACGTCCAGCGCCCCCCCCCCCCCAGCGTACCTCAGCAGGAGATCAGGATCCCAATGGTTATGAAACAAGGGTTAAAGAAAATGAAAATGTAACTACGACAAGATAATTTCGCTAAAACAGTCACCTAAAAAGAGTCAGGGGTAAGGGCACGTCGCCTTTGCATTTTCGCAGCTAGAACTCAATCGCGTTGGTAAAGGTGACATTGCCATGGTAACAACGCGAAATGGATTAGTAAATACGACATCGTTTGAGTAAATACTTGCAGTCTTATAATCCGTGACAATAATATAAAGAATTCCTCATGACGAAACAATTTTCCCAAACGCTACTGAACTCACGGTATTTGCTGTTTTCGTTGCGAGGCGGCAGACATAAAACCACCGCCATGTTGGAATTTGAGGTGATTTCTAGCTTCTAGCTGCGAGAATGCAAAAACGAGTGGTTGCGTAAACGTGCCCTAACACATTCGTCTAAACACCTTCACACCAGAACTGATTCCATAGTTTTAATTTTTTTTTCTCAGGTAGACTACTCGCAATACGGATTTCAATCACGTGTTTCGATCAGATGAGAGGCTAACCACTAGTGTTCGACGTCCAAGGGAACGCTCAGAAAAGCTTGCGTTTCGTCATTGTTCTTTTTTTTTTTGCCTTTTTGGTACTTTCTTGGTATGAAAGGGTTGTTAAGGCGCTGTATCCCTCTGTAAACTATAACCCGTAGGAGGATTTAACTATTTACGTGAAAATACATTTTTTAAGCCAAAAAAAAATCATGCAAAAACAGATGAGTAACCGTACTCATGGTCACATAGCAGAGGAAGATTTGCCCAAATTCATCCAGATTCAAATAGATTCGTTAAGATTCACCAACATTCACCAAGATGCTATCAGATCCTTTAGATTAGACAAGAATCTTAACCTGAATGAAGGTAGATAGATAAACCACGATTTGCTAAAATGTGGCAAGATATGTTACACTTGCAAAGATTTATCAAGATTCGCCAAAATATTTCATCAATATTCGTGAAGAATCCCGAAAGAACGAAGATTCATCAACATACACTAAAATCACTAGACGCACATAAATTCGTTGAGATTCGTGAGATTCGTCAAAAATCTTTAAATGTTCACGAAGATTCAATTAATCTTTCAATTAATCAAGAATCAAAATCAAGAATCTTCTTTTACTATAAAAGAAGATTTACTTCTAACTGTTAGTAATAACAAAGATTCACCGAGATTCGCCAAAATTCAATGTGGCTAATACCATTTTCATCAGGATTCACCAAGATTCTTCAAGAGTTTCGACAGTTCTTAGTATTAACCGGATTCACCGCGATTCACTAAGATTTGCAAAGATTCGTTAAGATCCCGATGGTTAATATTTGCCAAGATTTGCACGAGTTAAGATTCGTTTTAGTATATTGTCGTTTCAAATGCAACTTGAGCATATAATAGTTTAAGTATCGATAAATGTTCTGAATCCCTCCTTACATTCCGAAGCTGATTTTAAAAACACCTCGCGCATGAGCTTGACATTTTTAAAGCTTCGAAATGCAACTCTCGGTTAAAAACACTTGTTTATAAAAAAAACAAAACTTCGCAGTATTGATAAATTACCATGGTCGATGGTAAACATAGTACCATGTAGACATAGTACCACAAATCAGGAAAAATTCACAGACGACCAGAGTTAGTATTCCACTATTACAGGTTTTGAACTTTAGTTTAATGCTTTTGCACATCAATTTGACACTTTTGTACTAGGATTTAACACTATTGTACTCCAATTTAACGATAGTGTATATCAAATGAACACTCTTGTCTTTGGATTTAACACACTTGCACTTGAATTTAACACTGTTGCACTTGAAATTAAAGCATTGAAATAACTATTTTTTTTTATTCGCTGTAAAGATTGTGAAATTATACGAAATACGCTTATACCGAAATTTTTACTAATTGCTACTGTAATGTAATTTCGCCGAACGCTTCCGAAACTCTACGAAATATCCTACGGCGCTTTAAATAAATGACGATTAAGAGCGGATCTTGAAGCGAAAACGAAAGTGACGGTTGTTTTGGAGATACTAGCTGGTTTATGCCAAGGCCAAGAGAGTGAGTGATGATTTACAAGGATATTTGGCCAGTAGAGGGGGCGGCGAAACGGATGCTTGAAATCTCGTCAGCAATGTTCTAAATTTGGTGTACGTATAGCAGGTAGAGAACAAGTAGTACTCGACAATGAGCCCGCCATTGAAGCCACGGAACGACAACGACGAATCTAATGGGGCAGCTATTCAAAAATCAAATGAATCAAAATCATTGTTGACGAAAGAATTCACAAGGAGGAACTGTGCGTAATAACATTAAGAAACAAGAACACAAATGTGATTTTGTACGGCATATGTGATAGCACATATTGTTGTTGAAAATTCATCCTGGCCTCTAATCCTCCGATTTTTTTAAAAAATTCGTAACACGAAGACTCACGCAAGTTTTATTGGTTCGATATTAGTTTTACCAACAGATTTAAAATTACAAATAATAATAATAAAGATAATTATGAAATGGTAGTAAAACAAGTACTTTGTATTGATTAACCTAACAAAAATTGTCCACATGAAATTGCAGTGTTATATTCAATGTGGAATTTGTCACAATTTTCCTGTGAATATTTTAACTCTTGTTAATACACCTAAAAAGTGTAAATAAATTTAAAGTAGTCAACCTCACGTACCCTAAGCACAATACGATTTATCCTACTTCGCCCCCCCTCCCCAAATTACCTTCTGAATTTACTGAAAATATGGTGTTCGAAGATTTAAAAAATGTAACGTCTGATGAACAAGAACAAAGGGAACGGGAAACTGTAAAACAACGAAGCTTTCAGTTTGTTTGTTTTTTTTTGTAAGAAAACCAATATCAGCGTCCGATGAAAACTTATCTGGTCAGTGATTGCATCGTCGCACACAAGATTCTGGCTCATTTGCCGTATCGTAGTAGCAAAAGTTACGAGACAATTTTTTTTTAATATAATGTGCAATATAGTAGATATTCTTCAGTGCACCATGCATTCAGATTTTTTAGTAGTGTCCTGTTGGTATGTCTGCCGTTCCAACTTCATACATCAATTACACATTTTTCTTTATTCTGCCATACAACACGTCGAATTACTAATGCAGTGTAGTGTATCCTTGTATTAATATTATTATTATCGACTGCATCAAATAATTTAACGCACGTTTTCTTTGTTTCTTTGTTTTCTAACGGTGGCAATTTCACGAGTTTAAGTTTAGGTTTGAAATTGTACAGAAAAAAAATTGTCGGTTGATCGTGTGACGTACTCAGGGAGTAGACGATTGAAATCAAGAATAATCTTAAAGCCAATTTACTCCTCACTGCATAGCTAGGGGTCTATGCACTGAGAACACATATTAGGCATAAAACACAAGTTTAGGAGCTTGGTCTTATCCTGAGCTGAGTCCAGGGAGACAACCTTTCGAGTCGTCTGCCCCACACCAAGTGGCTTCCCATGGTTCCTGCCCTCGTATTTATGCGTGGGCCAGAACAATAGAAGTCGCCTGAGGCATTACGTTGCGTAACCGCTAGCAGGTTGGAGCCGGCTCTAACTGGTTTTGAACAATAGAGTAGCCTCGTTCCCGGCTGTTGGCGTTCGGCCAAGTTCCGGTGTAGACGGAAGTTGACAGGACGCCAAGCAGCTCATGTAACTGCAAGGTGCACCATGTGTGTTCACACAAGGTGCGCCCTGCTATTCATAAATAGCGTGTTACATCTCCCCCCCCCTAAGTTTTTGCTTAGGGCAAAGGGAGACCTACCTTATGTATTACTCAGTACCCTCTAAGCCTGCAATAAGGTTTATAAAGTTAGTTCAAGTCATTTATTTTAGACATAAAAATAAAAACACACTTTCACAAACCGTTCCTAATTTACTTTTCCTTGGTCCAATTTAGCCAAGTCTCAAATT
>JAHWFP010145498.1:0-22894 GCA_023313725.1 Lithobius niger
AGCTTCCCCCCCCCCCAACCATCCGAGAAACACATACAGTTGGCAAATTCGAGTTGTCGAGTTGGCAAAATCGGACAAATTTTCACTGCATTTTCACTGCAAATTTGAGTACTGGTTAATTATTATCATCATATCGTCAGTTTGAAAGTAAAGTTTACAATACATTTTTTTTCCATCAGTCTTTGCAACACTTCTGTGTAACTTGGGAGTAAGTGAAACGCTGCCCCTGATTGTTTCTGGTTGCTTCCCTGCATCGCTAGGTTGTAAGGAGTGGGGGAAAGGAAGCTCCGCGTAAATTTGCGTAGTTGGCGAAATTGAAAATTGACTTGGTCGTTTTGTTTGCTATGTCGCCACCATAGCTTATAAGTATCACAGATAATGTAGAAAATAAAAACAAAAAGTGGACAAAACTGTATCCCCACCGAGTTTGAAGTCGTAATAACAATTAACTTCGCGAAAATCGTACACAGTTGGCAAAATAAAAAAATTGAGTTGGCTATTTTACTTCCTATAGTTCTTCTTCTGTTAGAAAGTGCCGCTCAGAAGGGGTTTCAGCGTGGAGCAACTCGTAACTGCTATTTCAGGAGGGTAGAAAATTACTGGCATATTAATATGCCAAAACACAACATCACTGCCAGGATTTAAAACGTTTCTTAGGTAAAACAGAAATATCAAAAAACTCTGCATAAAACAAACCCTGCGTAAGGACTTCTGCCAAGTTATCGCCGTCTGAAGTTATGATATCAAATAAATCTAAAAAATTAATGCAGTTGTCTATTTTGATTTACTAGTTCGTCTGCTAGTCAATCAGTGCCTTGGTTTTAGTTAAAACAGTAACGTGAACTAAAGCTCTGGACTTCATGAAAATCGGGTACAGTTGGCAAAATCAAAAACCGAGTTGGAAAAATTGAATTAGCTGTTTGATTTTCTGTTGTTCTTTTTCTGTTAACGTATCGCCACTAAATTTGAATTTGTATTAATGCAGAAACAACTACATTTTTCAAATGAAAATTGTTAAAAATTTTAAACTTGTTAATTTCGAAGGTCCAAAATTTGACGATAAGAGTTCATAAGATCCCATATTAAAGGACAAAAGTGACCCAAAAAAAGGCCACGAAATGAGGGCAAAAATTACCCTACGGGACCGGTAATTATTTATCGCCGGGGAGGCTGGAGGATGGGAGGGGTCATGAAGTTTTTGGACCCTCTCAAGAGGGAGGTCATACATTTTTCATGTCCCATCAAAAGGAGGAGGAGGTCAAAAACACACTGACCAACTGGAAAAAAAGTCATTTTTGGACCACAAAAATGGCACTTACAGCAGTCAAAATTAAGCAAGCCCCCCAGACCCCCCATGCGGTTTACAAGGTTTTGAAACTAATAATACTATTCCTGGAAGTGCAGTTTTAAAATAAAACTTTATAGAAAACCTTTTGCACCTGGTTTCTTGGCGTCTTCTGCATTTTAGTTTCTGACTATGTTAAGAAGTGGTCATATAAGCAAACAGTATGTTCATCATACTTTTGTAGGAATCTCGACAAAAGATGGGTGTAAAATATTTTCGTGGGATTGTTCACATCATTTTTGGACCTTAGGGTGGGAGGAATCAAGGTTTTTTTCAGGTCTTGAAGGGGGAGTCATCGAAAATTTAGTGGTCACATTAAAGTTTTCATTTCCCACCCCACCCCCACGGCCATAACTAATGACCGGTCCCCAAGATCCCCTGAATCAATGGAAAACAATTAAATGGAGCATGATGATTTCAAATGTGGAAGCTCTTCTCCAATAATACATCAAGTTGTTTTGGACAAAACTGAGGTAAAAAGTTTCGCCATTTCTTTCGTCTTTCGACGCTCCATTATTTAAAAACTGGAGCATGTTTTTGTTTTAAAATGTGACAGTTTTTTTTTACAATAATACATCTAGGCCTATAGTTGTTTAGGATACAACTGAGAAAAAGATTTCATTAATTTCACCTTTCGATAGTACATTTAAAAAAAAAGTTTCTGCCCCTGACCTGCTGCCTATGCTTGCACACAGGAGTCGTCGTCATTCATTACAGCCTAAAAGTCCAAAATGTACAATTAAGTCAACCCTCAATCGTCAATGGCCAGCTGGCCTGTTTATATAATTCTAAACTGAACTCGGTTTAATTTAATTTGGAAAAAAAATATCTAAAAAAAAAACATGATTTAGTCACAATAAAATTTTTACGAATCCTACCATCATAAAATATGAATAAAAAAATCACTAAAATTTGCTTGACAATTTGTTGGTTCAGTGTTCACTGGAGGCTAGACACAGGCACAAAAATAGCGTAAAATGCTTCAGCTTCCGGGGCTCTGCCCCGGACCCCGCTGGGGGAGCTTACAGCGCTCCCCAAGAACCCCTAGCTGAGCTTGGCGGACCCCTCAAAAGTACTTTACTAGCAGCACTAATGGCATTCTTTAAACCAGTTGGCAAAATCATAAGATGAGTTGGCAAAATGACAGTCACTTCCCCCCCAACCAAGTACCCTTCGCTACAGCCCTGGATAAGTAATAAGTGTGTACTTATACCAACAATCATTGGAACTTTACGGCGGTTGATGACCTATTGATCACCCAATATCACGATGCAGTCCGACAACAACGCCTGCACACAATGAACAAATGGTGGTGACATTCTTTTGCTCAGAAACCTCGCAATGAAACCGTGCGGCAACGATGTTTACGAAAAGATGTCGTAACCAACCAACTTGATTTCCCACGTAATAATTTTGGCACACTGCAAGATTTTTGTCCATGGTGGCCATCTGAAAATGTGCCAGCGTAGTTCGTTACTATTCGGCGCGGCACTCTTTATTTAGTATTGTGAAATCCCATGGGTACAGAGGTGTGCGAAGACACGTGCTTCAAACCCCCAAACCAAAACAATACGAACGGTGGCAGAAGAGAAGAAAGAAGTGAGAATGATCAAGATGTGATATTATTACGCTTGAAACCTGGTTCACGGTTCGTCGTCACGTTCATTGATGGTTAGATTTCGAACGTCAATAACACATCTTGATCGTTCTCACCTAAGGTATGGTACGGTATGGTTCAGCCACAATACGTTTTGAAAAATTGTTCCGTGTGGCATCAGTAATTAAGAGTTTCTGCTGCTGGTTTGATTCTTGGCACCAGTCAAATTTTTATTTTCAACATACTGGCTAAGATCGAGATCATCTCGTGACCCATCAAAAATTGTACGAGAGTTTGTACTCTCATTCCTATACAACTTTCCATACTCGTGGCAATATAATGGAATATAATACATTATACTCGTGGAAATAATAATGTCCCATAGCAGATTTAATCACAAAAATTACATAAGGATATGACAGTCTGAAATCATCGGAGTAAACCGATGGCTCTGGAATCATTAGAATTATAGCAGAGGTGAGTGTGTCTATATTCTAGCAACGAGAATAGCAGGTTACGTGGGAGAAAAACTAAAGTAGGTTGATGATCGGCAGTGTGTAGGTTGATGTCTTGTTTCCCCACACACTGTTCCGAGTCCAAGAACCCAGTAGCACTCTTGCTTCTGTCCGTAGACGTGTTAATATTTTTCACGGGTAAGTTTTAATCCAATTCCCTAGCTAAAGGTCCCTACTCGATACATACATCCATCGACCATGAAGTCACTATTTGTTTTGCACTTGACAAAATGTAATACTTGTTTGTATATCCTGTGTAATGACGTTTGTTGTCTGTTGAAGCCGTGATGCGAGTATTGTTGTCAGCATCCTATCATAACTTAATCCCCCGTACGCGTTTTGGCTTCTAGTGCGGGTCCATCAACTTATTGGTTTGTTTGGGCATTTCTGTCTTCCTTCACCGAAGCTAGATACAATTTACATTCATGATGTCTGTCTTTGCACAGAAGCTTTGTATGGATGTCCGCCATGTTGCCTACATGTTAGTATATTGTACATTCACCTCTTTATGCTGCACTGCTTCTAACACTGCATGGTAGCACAATTCAATGTATTTTGACTTGAGATTTGGTACTGGATCCTGGCATTCTGCAATGCTGCTTGGTTCTCACACCAAATTATCATGGACTTTGCCTGTCCTTTCTAACACAAGTGTTCTGATGCACAGAATCTAACTCGTGCACTGGTGCAGGCTTCAATTGCGATGTACTTGGACTCCATAGTGGATGATACTATACATGATTGCTTCACGGAATGCCACATTATTGGCACTCCAATCCTCAAGTAGTAACCTGTATATGATTTCCTGGCTTCTCAGTAGCCTGTCCAGTCAGAATCTACGTACGCCTCTAAACGTCTTGCTTGGATGGCATCTAATTGAATATTTCATCGTTCCTTTCACGTATCTTGATGGATCCCGGCTGAAACATCGTCGCCGAAACATCGCGTGACAAAAACCTAGCGGACAAAACATCGTCGAGACAACACATCGCAGGGTCAAAACATCGCACGGAAATTAAATTGCGGATACAACATCGCAAACAATAACATCGGGGACGAAATATAGCACGGATGAAACATTGCAAATAAAAAAATTGTTGCTGTTTAAAATATTTAATAAGTTGAAAGTTAACTTTAGAAGGTGAAGTTTTAACCCCTCCCCTACTGCTCCCCTCCCCACTCAACAAATTGTATTTGACAAAATAAAAACACCAAGCTTATTTAAATTTTAAAATTTACACTGTCAGGTGATGCCTTTCTCTCTTCAATTTATATTTTAATATTTAAATAATCTTGGTGTTTTTATTTTGTAAAATACATTTTTTGAGGTGGGGGAGGGTGGGAGTAGGACAGAATGTCATCGCCTGACAGGCTTAAATACTTTTTTTTTGAGTAGGGGAGAGGTAGGTAAAAAAGCTTAATGGTATCACCTGATAGCTTAAATTTCAATACTTAAATAAGCTTGGTGTTTTTATTTTTGTGAAATTCGTGGGGGGGGGGGTGGGGTAGGAGAGAATGTCATCGCCTGACAGCTTAAATTTTTACCTTTTAAATTTAACTTTCAACTTATTAAATATTTTAAACAGCAACACATTTTTTTTATTTGCTATGTTTCGTCCACGATGTTATTGTTCACGATGTTGTATCCGCGATGTAATTTCCTTGCGATATTTTGAACGTGCGATGTTTTGTCCCCGCGATCTTCTGTCCACTATGTTTTTGTCACGCAATGTTTCGACGGTGATGTTTTAGCCGGATATCATCTTGATACCTTTTTAGCAATGCTTCAGTGCTCTTAAGAAGTGGAGCACAATTGGCTGGAGCACAATTTTGTCGTAGTTGACACAGTGTAGGTTATGTCGCATCTTGTCACAATGGCCAAATATGTCAGAGCCGGGGCGTCAGACGAACGTCTAACTGGAAAATCGTCTAACGGGATAATTGTCTAAAATCTGCGTAATTAAAAAATCTGGAAAAGCATATAAACGGAATATCGAATAATGGATAATCGTACAATGGATAAACGTCTTACTGGACAATAATATAACTGCGGTTTCTGATGTTATATGTATAGCCGCAGTGAGCGTGGCAGCGCGAGTGAGGCAGGCACATTAGATGATTTTCCATTATACGAATTTCCTATTAGACGGTTTTCCGTTATACTGTTTTCCGTTATACGTTCTTTCAATTATGCGATTTTCCAGTTAGACGATTATTCCTTGCCCCGTCAGAGCCCCCACTATCTCTATAGAAGAGCTTCTTGGCTTCCAGTTCCTCTTTTATGTCCTTCGGACGCTGACTCTTGTTTAACTCAGCACTAGTCATCATTGGTTTGGCTACTGGTAATCATTCTTCCATATTGAACCTGTTGAGTATATCCTTGATGTACCTCTTTTCGCCCATTGCCATCCCACCGTCTTTGATTTCTTCAAACTTGATCTCCAGGACGTTAATTATTGACATACCCCCATGTCACGATATGGGAAGTTGCGATCTACAAGTTCGTTTAAGGTTTCTATTGCTTGTTTATCTTAGAAAATAAGGGCTTTATCATCACCGAGTTTGTCGATCACTTCACTAACTTTTTCTCTCACTATTAAACAAAGTAGATACGGGAGTCAATACTGCTTCGGAAACTCCTCCTTGATAAACCTTCCATTCATCATCCTGTTCCAGCATCTGCCCACGTTACTTAAGTCCATACAGGCTCTTCTTTAACTCACAGACTGTTCTTCCTTTCCGCCTTCACCAAACTGTTCTGGTTAGCTCATAAACATTTCCTAAAAATCTCCTTTTGATAGGAGATTGAGAACCACAGGCACATAAGTAACGAACAGTATTTAATTTCCGTAAATGGATGTTTTCTTGGCCACTTGGAGAATAACTTATGATGGTTGGTGATCGGCAGACTTTATGCGGATGTCTCGCATCTCCACATATGGTTAATAATCCAACACTCCAGTAGCACTTATGCCAGTCCGTAGAGTGTAGATGTGTTAACATTATTTGTAACTACAGTCTTAAGCTAATTCCTTAGCTACAGATCCCAACTAGGCACGTGTGTCCAGATGCCATGAAGCCACTTTTCGTTGTGCACCTAACAAGTAATGGAGTAAAAAAGCACGGTAACAGATTATTAAAGTGAAAACCAAGCAGTGCTACAAGATAAAAACACAAACAACGTTTCGAAAATTTTCAATTTTCGTCATCAGGTATGCATAAAATTAAAGCATGGCAAATGCCACTAAGTCATCCTATGTAAAAGCATCATCACAATAAAAATAAAAATAAAATAAAATGGTAAATTACCATCAATTTAAAAGGATAAAAACCACCAATTTCCCCTATCAGAAGAGGCAGAAAGGGCGGCCGAAATGCACCACCCAACCTTCGTCTTAGGGGAAATCAAGTCGAATGGCAAGGTGTATGCAAATCGGATCACGTGTTTCAGGTTTGATCCATTCGTTGGCGCTATGGGGGTTGTACAGTGTGCCTGGAAAAAGAGTCAAGCTTTTATTTTATTTTTATTTTTATTTTTATTGTGATGAGGCTTTTACATAGGATGACTTAATGGCACTTGCCATGCTTTAACTTTATGCACACCTGATAACGAAAATCGAAAATTTTCGAAACGTTGTTTGTGTTTTTATCTTTTTTGTAGCACTGCTTGGTTTTTACTTCAATAATCACGTAACAAGTAAGCACGTGTCCGTATGTCACATGTAACCACGTTTGTTGTCTGTTGAAGCAAAGACATGACTGTTGTTGTCAACTTCCTTTCACAACACATACTGGGAGCTAAACTAGGACTTTTTGCCTTGCGATAAGGCAATACAATACCATTGTACGGAGAGGGAAGCTTCCTAGTTAATGCTGCAACGCAGTTAAACAACATTAATGTTGTAAAAAAAAAATGGGCGAATGTTTAACCATTTTTTGTGGTTATGACGCACAATCCTTTTCGGTGTAACTTGGAGGTGCATACAGTCGTTTGTATGATCTTCAGTATAAGGGCGGGTGCAGACGGACCACAAAACGCACGGCAATCGCTACGGAAATGACACCGCTAGCGCATCAGAATCGACGGCACCTTTCAGGCAACAAACGCTCAATTTAGTCTTTTCACCTAGCTTCCAAACGATTCCGATCCCATTCGAGAGCAGAAGTCACAAACAAAGCCAACTGAGATACTTAGCTAAACGAGCCAACCGATCACTCAACAGGTTGTGTGGCACTGAAGAAGCAATGTGACGTCAAACGTGCCGAGTATGGGGCTCTTGCAGGAGATTTGGGGGGCATACTACTAATAGACGCAGAAGCCCACCACTGTGTGTGAAAGCCCCAGTACATATCCATGGTTATAACCTGACCTGAATAGGAATGAGAGTGAAGTAGAATGAGTTCTTTAATTCTGCATTTTACTATTTCCATCGTGTTTTATGTCATTCGTACATACGTAATAATAAGAGTGAAACTTTTCTAGAAAAAGTCTTAAGTTCTATCTATACCAATTTTTACACTATTATTATTTTTATTTCTTCATTTATTTAAAAAAATTTTGATTGAAACGGAATTTTTAAAGTCTCACTGTCTTAAATAGAGTTATTTGGCAAAAAAGTGTTTAAAAAACATAAAAATTATGTTCTTAACCTCTATTGCCTTAATTCTTTGCCTAAAGTAAAGGATTAATGCAATAAATGTTAAAATCGTTTTTTTTTAAGTTACATGAAAAAAAGAAGAAAACTAACCAATCGGTGAAAATCATACTTGCCCTTCCAACAAAACGTAAGTGCATAAAGGTGTCTTATTGCACTACGTTGTATCTAGTGTATGAATTTTCCCCTGATTGGCTTGTTTTCTTATTTCCTTAATACTTTTTAAGTTATGAAAGAGGGGAGTCCAATAAGTCCAGTCACACACTGCTTTTAATAAGAAAAAAGGCGCAAAGGTCTAGTCCATTTGATAAACAATTCCTGTTCCAAGGTAAAAATTACAGACAGGTACCAGTCAACTCCCCTTGACGTGAATGCAAAGATAAACAAAAAAATGAGGAAAAAACTTTGCTAAAAAAAAACCCTGGATTTACAATAGTACAGAATTAACAAGTTGCAGTGCAAATTGTAAACATTCCTTAACCAACATTTTAATGTGTCTTGGTATTTCGAACTTTTGACTACTTTGAACTGCATACCTGTAGCAAACATCGAACTTCGTGTTTTATGAAACAGCAGTGCAGAAATCTATGGAAAAATGTTCAAAAAAATTGTGGTACCCACTAAACTAAGCTAATCTCCAAGGCATACGGAAGATTAGTGAGATTAAAAAATACATGAAGGATATTGATAAAAGGGCTATTGATAATACGGCAAGTGTGCCCTTAATATGATAAAGCTTGCTGCTTTTGTTTGTGCTGTGCTTGTTTGCATTTTGTTCAATATCTGTGTGTGGATTACTGTTTGTTTGCTGTGTCGTTTATACTGGTTTCCTTTTTTGTGTGCATGATTGCATTTGCAGGTCCCTCATCGGAATTTTACTAGCTTTACGTAAAAGTTAGTACAAATTTATTTTACCGGATTTATTTACTATTTACTCTTAGAAAATAAAAACAAATAGTGCTTGGTCTAAACAGAACATCCCAGTTGATCGATATGACCCTTTTTTCGAATAAAGGTATTCCGTGACTGGACTCGTTAACTCCCCCTCGCCATAATTAACCTCCATCGCAGTTGATATTGCTGCTCCATTTTTAAGTTTTTTCCCCTAACTTTCCATGTGGAGAACCTAGATAAGATCTTGTGAGTTCTTACAGCGTGACAAGATCCTGACAAGACCCTCTAGGATGTGCAGGTTCCTACAGGATTCTACAAGATCCAGCAAGATCTTGCACCAATTCTGGTAGGATCCTGGACATCTTACAGGCTACTTTCAGATTTGTTCTTCCTGTTAGAACTTACAAGATTGTACGAGAACTTCAAAGATTTTATCTTGGATTTTCACCATGAGTTTTTTTGTTGTAATTAGAACATATGTACTGCATAATGTGTATACCATTAAAAGTGTGCACTATTTTTTTCATGATTGCAGGCGATCATGCATTAAGCGAGGGGCCAACTGCGACCATCGGCCAAACAGTTGTTGCGACGCTTCTTCCTGCCGTTGCAATCTCTGGGGAACCAACTGTAGGTGCGAAAGAATGGGCCTCTTCCAACAATGGGGGAAATAAGCTATCATCGAAACACTCCCACCCCAAAGATCCTTGGCCAACCTACAACAGTATTTCTCCTCAACCAAGGTGGGCTGGGTTAGAAGACCAACAAATACAAAGACGAAAACTACAGACACCAGAATCACAAAAACGTCATTTGCAAACCTTACCTCCAATTTTCTCCCCATTGTTCTTCTTTACCTACCCCTTTTACCGAAGTGTAGTGTGACACACTGTGAACTTCTGTACTAGTGCAACAAACAGTATTTCACAGTAGATTCGACAGTTCTGTTGTGCTAAACGCAAAACTGTTTCTGCTAAAGGGACGTTGTCTTCATATTTCTACTTAATCAAAAGCAGCATGTTTTTTTTTTAAATAAATTACGAACTTAATCAATTCCGTTTACAAAGCTGAGTGATCACTTTTAATGTGAAGTTGCCTATGAATTGGAATGATTGTAATCATCGTTGCTGTTTCTCTGTATTTTAATAACTCCCTAAAAATCGTGGGTACCAGGAAATAACGTTTGATAACGTAATAAAGCGTTATCAAACTGTTGCAAAACAATGGTTTTCCCCACGCATGTTAAGGTCATCACGCATGCTATTCATTTGTAATCTATTGTGGATAACCTTTTAGCCCTTAACAGTACCTTAAAATCTGTAAGTTAGACAGCATGTAGCATTTTCCAATATTACTGACTTTTGAAAAAGAAAACTTATTTCCTCATTCTTTTTGTATGGCTTTAGTGTTTATATTGTAAGCATATAATAATGTGCTGAAGAAACTTCAAACAAAATGCGGCATTGTTGTTAAATCCTCCTATTCACTAGTCAAAACAATGGCATACACAACCATAATGTTACTTTTGATTGATTGGAAATACACAACGTTTATTGCAGATGTGTTGCAAATTGGTCACATTAATATTCGTTAGTTTGTTACGTATCAAAAAGGTTGATCTGAAAACTCTTACCTCTGGCTACTGGTCTTCCGTAAAGCAAATTAGATATTAAATTTTCTTTTTTGCATCCTTAAACCTAGGGTCTGTTCGATAATTATTATTTACTTCTAATTTTGCACAATTTAGAATTAATTTACAATTAAAACTTCTACAGTTCTTTCACTTGAATTTCTTACATGAATATTATTTATTGGTGTAACTGGAAAAATTTGATGAAAGAAAATCTCTTCCAGGAGTGATCTAGTATTTCATGTTGTTTCTATTTTTATTAAGCTGCAAATTATTTAGTGTATGTTAAAATGTTTGCTTTTTTTTGTTAATGCAGTATTCACTTCATGCATGTCCTCGAATTGTAACTATGATAACAACACTCATTCCTTTTACGTTTTAATAAAATGACTAAAGAAAAAAAATTCTTTAATCGTGAATCGCAAATTTGGTCACAGAATTTGTAAGTCCTAGAGACATTTCGAATCATTCGTTTCAATCTTTTTTTTTTAAAACCAAAACAGTGATTCGTTTAATAAGAACAATGGCTGCTATCTAAAATCCTAGATTCATCTTCGTATTTAAATTTTTGTTTAAAATTTGTGGGATAAGTGTGCTTCTGTTCTCCCATCGTATCTTGAACCTTTGAGTGTTTCGGGTTCAAACGTAACTTCAGGATTGAAGTGTAACCACGTGACGCAGCATATGCAATGAAGTATTAAACTTACACTTGATTTTCTGTATGAATTTATGGCTGAATCATGTTGAATCTTTAAAATTGTTGTTAAGTTGTAGTCAGAATTTTTGTATTATTTTTTTTATTACCCTACTTTATTTTATTTTGTCGGTATAAACCACGCAGTATTAGTTCCTGATTGCTTAAATCACATTTTGGAATGAATACTTGGCCACATTCGAACACCACATTATCAATATAACTTGAAGTAGTATTGTTAGAATAATATGCATATGCCAAATTATTTTGGAAATTGTTAGAATACCAAACGTAAATAAATATATTTTTCAGTGTATTAATGTTATTCTAAAGTCTACCACAGACTATAGTATTTCTTGTTACTTACGTATATTTTACGCAATTTACAAATTTAAAAAAAAATGTAGTGTTGGTTTAAGCCTATGTGATATAATTATTTTTATGTATTTCAATCCCTTCACATCACATTTATTAGTATTTATTCTTTTAAAGTTCAATACACATGTATGTTTACTTCAAGTATTGTATTTCGTTCATTAACTCCTCTACATCATAAAAATAAAAATATATTTGTTGGGTCTGTAGTAAAACAAGCGCCAATGAACAACAATGTTCTAACTGTGAATAATTTTCATGTATTTTAATTCTTGGATCATTTTTATTTATTTATTTTAGAAATAAAGTAGTCTGTGTTGTGATACTATATCGTTACATGCATCAACACTGGAGTTTTATTTTTTCAATTTTGTTGTAACACAGCACGTTCTTCCCATTTAATTAATATTAGCCCTGTTGAGAATGTTGCAAAGTAAGCATTTCTCGTTTAATTAATATTAGCCATGTGGAGAATGTAAAATAAGCACTATCTCATTTAATTAATATTAGTTATGTTGACTATGTTGCAAAGCAAGCACTTCCTCATTTAGTTAACATTACCCATGTTGAGAATGTTGCAAAACAAGCACTTCCTCATTTAGTTAACATTACACATGTTGAGAATGTTGCAAAACAAGCACTTCCTCATTTAGTTAACATTACCCATGTTGAGAATGTTGCAAAGCAAGCACTTCCTCATTTAGTTAACATTACCTATGTTGAGAATGTTGCAAAGCAACATTTCGGATTTAGTTGATATTAGCGTTGTTGAGAGTGTTGCAAAGCAGAAAGAGAAGGAAGTAACGAATGATACTAAGGTGGCAACTACACAAGAAACTCCAGCTCGAAATATCGCTGTGGGATCGTCTGAAGACTGGAACGGAAGAGAAAATTGAGAGCCAATACGAAAATCGCATACTAAATTGAAAATATTCTTTCCGTATTTCAAAAATGTTGTTCGTCATACATTATCAAAGGTAATATCCCGAGTGCAAGGTTAGTTACTGATAATTTTTTGGGTCACAAAAGTTTTTGCTCCCATTAAACTCGTGAGTGCTTGTGGTGGCAAATTATTAAGCTCTATTAAAAGCTTATTGCCAACTCAAGCTCGAACTAATTTAAGGGAGCAAAAACTAGAGCGTTCCAAAAAGATCGATAACTACCCACTGCAAGAGGGGTATTTAATCAGAGAATCTCGCGAGAATGACTTTATCAGTTTATTAATTTTTTAGCGAGTCTATTACTTGAGGCGTAGTATTACTTTCAGAGTTTCAGTTTCGTTTTTTTTTTTTTAATACGCTTCAGTATGCAGACGTTCACAGATGTATCTCCGTAGAAACGATCACAGAATGTCAATGAAAATTTTTAATTTACGTTTTAGTGAAATTATACTAAATATTTATGAAGCAGTTAAATTGGCTTATAGTATCGTTTTCGTATCCCTATTCGTTATTTATTTGTATTTATCTAATCGTAAATCCCTTTGCCACTGCGCTGTTGGAAGCCATGCCAACTCCCGTCCAAAGCTACCTGGATGTAAAAGCTTAACGTTAGAAATTCGACGCGTCGTCCAGTTAGCCACCGATTCTGGCACCAGTCGCGCTACTTACACCCCAAAAATGAACTGTTCTAGCATGCGGACTGAACTGTGAACGGTACGTGTGACACACGATAGGCAGATTTTAAACTTAAACCTCTGGATTAACACCAAATTATTAAAATTTAACAACAATGGCTTCATGCTACGTACCTCTTTTTTCACTCGACGACAAACAAAGCCTCCGGAGGTTTAATTTCATGAATTTCAAGCAGAAGAGCAACCAAGGTACGTATGTATTGTATTGTAGGATACGCTACGGCGTTTTCAATTCTCATTAAAAATGTGTTAAACGATCCTTTGACGTAGTAGTAAATCGTCCAAAGACTTCAAGAATAGTCACCATTACCGTAAAATAATGTTCGTTTAGCGCTGCAACACCGGTAAATCTAGTAATGAGAAGATATCACGTTTTTGTGCATCCCGCTAACACTAATCAATGCTACGATTGGGGTTTTTCGTTCTTCGTGCTTTCAGTTCAGCGCAACGCTTGGACGACGGGTCTAGCATTCTACGTGAAACCGAGCGTTAAGTCTTTTAAATATAGGTAGTCTTGTCCCGTCTAAGCTTCAGTCCGTTTCTGGCTGTCTTGGTTGCTATGGAAACGAATACAATCTGGCTGTTAAATACTGTTAAATAACTTACAAGTTACAATTCCTTTAGTGAAGTTGCATTGCGAACCTGAAAGTATATTGTAGAGACCTAATGAAGCATATTTATTATGGTGTAATGCATTACCGACAGCAGCAATAAACGAATCGGCCCTAAAGGTCAATTCTGTCGCCATCTTTATAATTACCATTTCGCTCCCTAGTTAGCAGCAGTCTGAACCAGAAGTAGTTTTAGAAGTCGACGTCCCATCGAACACAAATCAAATATAACCTAACTTACATCGATCTCACTTACTTAATTTATCTTCTCATTCTTTAAATAGAAAAGCATTGGACCATTTTTTTTTTTACCACTTTTAAGTATGTGACTCTGGGTTAGTGTGTTGCCACCTATCTTTGATTATCGCAAATGACAAGCAGCTTTTGTGCGATAAGCGATAAGCGATAATCGCCGGCTTGGTACGTCACAGGGCCTATCGGAATAAGCGGACTGTGATTGGCTGATGCACCAAAAATATCACTTTTCTATTAGCTAAAAAAAACGAGGGACTACTCATTCTAATAACTTTAATAATCTAATTAAAATTGTTCTGTGGTTAAACCAAACTGTACCACACCATCACACCCTCCAGCACAGCCACGTGCATTTGACTTCAGGTGTAACAAATACTACACGTTGTTAGCTACGTTTTTCTGGTGTGCTCCTTTAAATTCTAGGTTCACCTTCCCTTTCTTCATTTCTTTTTCCATCTTCCCCTTTACTCAACCGGGTGCCATATTTGTTTTCGTTTTGTAAGTGGTACCTCAACCATTAGACTTCACACATAATGCATAAAGCAAACGTAAACGTATGACACAGGAGTTCTATAGGTGGCAATGCCACAAAGAAAGGCAAGCCAATCTTGTTAGAGTGAGTACTCCCTCGTTTCTTTAGCCAATGAGAAAGGGTTATTTTTTATGTATCAGCCAATCACGGCCGCTTATTCTGATTAGCACTCTGAATGGTCTACCAAGCGAGGGACTAATAAGTGATAAGCACTCTTGTGCATTAGTGATAAGCAGGAATTACCACTAGTTGGCATAACACAAGATCAGATTCGCAGACTTAAAATTGCTAAAAAGGCTTAATCAGTCACTTATTAAAGATAGGGTGACTAATTAGTCAATTAATCACTCAGTATAGGGTGATAATTTTACGGTAGGCTACATTTGATTATTTTCCAAGGGCGTCAATAATTGCTACAACGACTTCTAGCTCGGACTGGTGCTAACTAGTGAAAAACCTGAAGCTTCGCAAATGGCGACCGAACTGGTCGTTAGGCTCGATTCGTTTGTTCCAGTGTTATGTAAGGCATTACACCGTAATAAATATGCTTGACATGAGATGTATAGTATACATACATACCCAGAGTGCATCATCAGTCCATAAATGGTCACGTAAAATTATTTTAATCCTGTTTTAGTCAGAAATGAATTAGTTTCCATAGCAACCACGATAGAGAGGAGCACACGGAAGTAGACAGATGAAACTCCAATAGCGTACCAGCAAAAACATTCGCGATTAGATAAATACAGATAAATGCGAATAAATTACAGATGTAGCTGTAAAAACTTATCGCTAATTTAAATGCATACGTAAACGTTTAAAATAATTTTAGTAATGCATGAACTAAAGCGTTTCAGTGACATCTGTGATAGTGTCATTCTGTGTGTTAACTTTTGGTATTACGAAACGAAACCGAGACAAGAGTGACAAGCTTCATCACGAAAGCCACACTTGCTAATAAATAAATTAGAATAATAAGACTTGCTAATAAACTAATTAAATCATAATTTATTACAGTTACAAAACGTATACAAAATAGAAAGTCAGAAAAACAAAGGAGCACGAAGCTAAAGAAGCTTGTATGTGCAAAATGCAAAAACAGTATACAGAATTATATTTTCATATATTATATACATTAGAATATCACAATAAAAAATTTGTAACACTTATTAAAAATAAAATAAAAGTCATAAAAACAAACAAAAAAACTTGTTAATGGTACAAACCAATGGTAATAAACAAGTAAATTCTTAAACTAGGTTTCGTGGTAGTTACGGAATATTAATTATTTTTCCAAAATCCATTGTTTCAGTTTAACTTTCATCTCGGTAATGTTTGCCAGATTTCTTAGAAATACAGGTATTTTATTTAAATTTATTTGGAATTACATAAGCTCTATTTCTTTTTCCGTATAAATTCCTCCAATTTGGAGTTACTAGCCAATCTGATGAAGTCCTAGTTGGTCCGTTTATTTTAATTTTGAACGTGTTATTAAAGAAATTTTGTGTCAAAATTTGATAGTCGATTAATTGTAAAACACTCAAAATTCTATTATCTTTTAATAAAGTATCAGCGGATTTATTATTGCCTGCCTTTTGAAACAAGACCTTTACAGCTTTCTTTTGCAATTTTTGTAGTCTGTGTAGGTAGCTTTTCGTAGTAGTTCCATACTACATGCATTTCAGAATTTATCCAAGCTACGAAAAGATTTTTCTTAGTGTTATCGCAAAGCAAAAATCTTATTTTATCGTAACAATATCGATATAAAATGAAAAATTCTTTTATACGCCGATAAATGTTTGTTATTGATATATAAATAAAATGATAGACTAATTCTCACAAGCTACTCTGATTAAATACCCCTCCTGCGGCGAGTAGTTATCGATCTCTTTGGAGCACTCAAGTTTTTGCTACTTTAAACTCGCTCGTGCATGTTTTGGCAATAAGCTCCCTTGCCCAGGATCTCAATAATTAGCCAACACAAACATTCACGAGTTTAACGAGATCAAAAACTTTCATGTTCCACAAAATTAACAACAACTGTCCTTGCACTCAGGATATTACCTGTGATAATTGAGGATCACTGGTTCAGGAGTGCTGCACCAGTATACACTATATAACATTTATGGAGGTGGCACTTACCTAATGGCGTGCATAAACAGTGACTAAGTGAAGTGCACCCCTGGTGGCAGAGAAGTTACGACAGAAGTGGGACACAAGAGATGTACCCACCACAAACACTCCCAACTCACTCCAACGAAAAACTCACTCCAACGGAGTGAGGACTACTTCTATTTACAGATAAAATTGAAATACATATCCCCCACCCCCACTAAGCAAATTTAAGCCTAACTAAAATATCACTCAATCCATTTTTTTTTTACATGCAAACAAACACATTTGCAATTTATCAAAAAGTGCAATTACTACATGTCATTTATCACACGTCAAACGTTCCAGTACCAGCTGTCATTAATTTCACCATATACTTGCTATAAATTACGGTAGTCTCTCTGTTGTTTTTATTAAAACATTGAATAGCTATATTAACGTATTTTTCTTTAAATTTTTTCATGGAATTGCCACAACTGCAAACTACAACTGTAACGTGCTTACATGTACGGCAATGCACACGCACGCAGTTAGCCCCTCGTGCGGTGTACCTTGCCGTTAACATGGATGCTATGCGCCGCTAGCTACCATGCACACATGGCAGCTGGCCCGGCGCCAACATCCGGGTAAGCGAGCCAGTCCTATTGTTCTACCAGTCAGGACCGGATCGCGCCAGTTCGCCGTCACGTGACGTAATGCCTCAGGCAAGAGCCTATTGTTCTGCCCCGGCCCGCTTGGGTATAAAACGGGACAGCTTCGACAGCTCGAGCTAATTGGTGTGTGGTGGTCAGACCTGCAAGTCGAACCACCAGAGCTGATCAGGGCAGGACAAGGGGATAAACCTTGACCTAGCGCCTAATATGTAATGCTAAGTGTGCAGTCCCCTAGCTGTACAGTAAGAGGTGAATTAGGATTGAGCAATGTGTCTTATGAATAATCGTCCATCTCCTTAGCAAGCACTTACATATTTTGGGGGCCTTGTCCCTGGGATTTGAATCCGACATTTTATTTAAATGCATCCGATTCTGTAAGAATTCCAGTTGGGGAAGATCGCCATCTTTTGGGGGATTTTCGTGGAGTGTGGCCAGTGCATGCGTTGTCACAATTTCCCACGAAAAACCGTATTTTTATTTTGACTTGTCCTGGTCGAAATAAAGATACCCACTTTCTTTTCTGTAAGGGAACAGAAATTAAAGTAAAACAGAGTAATTGGACTTGCAGAGTGCGGCCGACCAAAACGCACATTGTAAGGAAAATTACGGATCAGGGGGGTGGCTAAAGGATTCTAACTTGCCTGCATGGTTGTTCACTTGGTTACCAATTTTTCATTCTGAATGGCGACAAATGCCATTTTGACTGAGAAAACCCGTAACCGGTAGCTGTTTGTGAACTTGATTGCTTTCACAGGGAGCGTTATTTTTTTTTGGTTAGGCCTAAAAACCGCCAAAATAAAAATCACCGTTTTTCTTCGGAAAATAAAGTCACGACAATTATTACGAAGTGGATGGACTGTTTACGCCTCACACTACGAATATAATTGTTACGGTTAAATTAGTGTAGGAGCACACTTTTTAACAACGAATTGAAAGTTGATCAGCCTGCGGTGAGCTAACTGAGTCCTCATTGTTTAAGGCTAGGAAACGAGTAAATTTAAGAATAATAAATTCTGTTGACCCATAGCAGTATTTATGATTGCAGAATTGAAGTAGATTTTGGAAGAAAATAATTCACCAGAGTCGAAAGAACAATTCAGAGAAAAAAAAAAGTGGAAATTTTTTTTTTCCGAAAACAAGCGTTATTATGAGTCGACACATGGCGAACAATAATGCTGCTTTACCACCAAACCAGCGCAATTTAGTAATGCAAAATCCGAGGCTAGGAAATGCACGAAAAAGAGCGAGGACTGAAGGGAACGGAAGTGCACCTTTGGTTCAGGATTTGGGTGAAGATCTTAACGATTCCTGGGGTGAGGACATGGACATTCAAGATCCGGAATTTTCGGATATTGAGCAAAGTCCCTCCCCCCCCTAGGTTGACACGTTCTGATGTAGAAGGTCGTGAGGAAACTGATGCGTTTGTCACTGACTTTCGAAATTGGGCAGATGCTTGCCCCATGCCAGAAGACTTCCGGCAAATTGTGTTGGAACAGTTACAAAGCTGTTTACAACCTGAAAACCGGAATGGAGTTAATGACGCAGCACAACCTAATCGTGTTACAAAACAGGATGAGAACGTGCGGCGGCCATTACACTCCACGCCTGTCACCGCTAACAGACGAACAAATCGTGCTGTTGGAGAGGTTGACAGAGCACGGCATCCTCGTCAGCGCTATCCTGGAGCCAACATGGACAGAGTGGATAGGCAGACGTGCGGTGGCCGTGTGCAATGGAGACAACCGGTTGAGCATGAACCGGATATGGACGCGTGGAGGTATAGAGACCCTCAGCGCGAACATAGCGTGTCGCCATCTAGGACTGAGAACGCCGAACATAGAAATATGCAAGGCCGGACTGGCCCTAGTTACGTGACCGGGGTTAGAAACCGGGAACGTAGGGATGATTTTTTAGGGCAGGATTTGTTGCAGAGACCCTTCGCAGGTCTCAGCATAAAATCACCAAAAGTCGCCATGCCTTCGTACAAAGGTTTTGGGGATGAAAAATCACCATCAGAGTTTCTAGAGGCGCTGTATAGGTACAGCATTGCACTAGGCCTTTCAGAAACGTACACTTTGAAAACTATCGTTTCACTTGCTTTGCAAGATGACGCGGAACGATGGTACAGGGTGTTCGGTCCTTATACGGACTGGGACACTTTCGAATCTGATTTTAATTTGGAATTTGAAAGTCCAAATTATATCGAAGATTTAAAACGTGAACTCGCAGAAAGAACCCAGGCTCCGGACGAACCTTTCTCGAGTTATGTGCAAGCTGTGTGTGGATATTTTGACCGGTTGTGGCCTAAGGCTTCTCAGGCTGAAAAAATAAACCACATAATGGCCAAAATGCATCCAGACTACAAACAACATCTCCGAGGACGCCATTTTGATTCCTTGAGAGAATTGGTAAGGGAAGGGGCAAAAGTGAGTCAGTTCCTGCTAACACAGTGAACATACAGACCACCCCCTAACCCATCCTTGTCTGTGGAACCACGCTTGGCATGGCGCGGCTGCCCTTCATACAGTGAAGCCGTGCAGGGAAGCCAACCAACTAGGAACGAAGCAGTGCTTCGTGCTCGTCAGACAACTAGCACGGGAACCACACCGGCGTTCCATAGTATGGTTGAACCAGTGTCTTTTGCCTCGCTTGACCCTCGCGGGTACCGAGCTGGCAAGTACCAGACACAGAGTACCACAAGCTATGTAAAGGCTGCACCAAAAGCAGCGCATGTACAGAAGGCTGGTGTTACTGCTGAAAAAGGGCCAGAACAACCTAAAAAGGAAAGGAAACCTTTTGATGGAAGTTGCTGGACCTGCCAAGAACAGGGCCATAGGTTCAACAGATGCCCAAAGAAGCCAAAAAACGCAGAAGAAGGTCGTTAACTTGGTTAAACCGTGTGACGACCTCAAAAAGCGCAGATTGGAGAGCTAGGGCAGGACTATGGAAAGGCACCGTAAAACGTGTCTTTGCACCAAATGTGACGCTGTTCAAAGGTGTCGAGGAAGAAACTAAGTCAGGCAATGTACCTTTAATTAACATTAAAGTGGCAGGGGAACCTTTCTTAGCACTGATCGACACTGGTGCCAGTTCTAGTATCATTTCCGGCGCTACCGCACGAACTTTGCAGGCAAAGGGCGTAAAGTGGCGCAGGGATTGCTGTGTAACCTTCATTTTGGCGGCTGGTAATATCCAAGGTGACGGGTACTGTAGAGCAACGGTACGATGGCCTGGTGGCTACTCTGCTCAGCAGACTTTCTTAGTCCTAGAAAACGCTGCAGATAGCGTAATTTTAGGCAGAGACTTCTTGGGTCGGACTGGCCTCATCCCAGACATCCAAAATGGTGGCTGGCGTGTCGGGCCAGAGGAACAAGAAACAATCCCATTTGCAAAGGCTACTCAAACAAAAATTGAGCAACTTAAGCAATTGGACGTGAAGGTAGATATTGAGAGGCGTGCAAAAGATGATGCTTTGTTGGAAGAAAAAATTCAGCAAGCTCATTGCTCAAATGCACAACGAAAGCAGCTGAGAAAATGTTTACACAAATTCAAACATGTGTTAACATCTAAACGAGGCAGCACTCACCTCTACCAACACAAAATCGAGGTTGAACCTGGTGCAAGACCCATTAGGTTACCTCATAGACCTGTAAACAAGGAGACAAGAGCTATCATTGAGGCCCAAATGATCGAGTGGATCAAGGAGGATGTGATAGAACGCTCTGTGTCACCCTGGGGGGCTGTACCTTGTCTTGCTCCTAAAAAAGGAGAGGAAGGAGCTAAAAGATTTTGTATTGACTACAGAATGTTGAACTCCAAGACAGTAAAGGACTCACAGCCTACCAGTAATGCCAGTCAAGTATTTGCCATGCTAGGCAAGGCAAAATGGTTTACAGTTCTGGATATGAAATCAGGATTCTTGCAAATAGGAATGGAAACTGAGAGCAAGAAGTACACCTGTTTTCGTTGTCATATGGGATCATGGCAGTTCAAAAAAATGCCATATGGGCTCTGCAATGGACCGGCATCCTTTGCACGCTTAATGGACATGGTTTTGGGGGATGCTATGTATTCCCATACTATGATATATGTTGATGACTTGGTAATCTTCAGCCAGGATTACCAGTCCCATCTGGATCATATTTCAGATGTGTTAGGCAGGCTAGGAAGGGCAGGCCTCACAGTAAATCTGAAAAAGTCCACTTTTGTGCAAAGGAAATCTCTTACCTGGGCCATCTCATAAGACCACATGAGTTGTCCCCTCTGCCTGAGAAGGTATTGGTAATCCAGGATTTCCCAGAGCCTAGTAATGTAAAATCGCTTAGACGTTTCCTGGGGATGATGGGCTTTTACAGAGCTTTTATCAAGGATTTTCATGTCAAAGCAGCTTGTCTTTACAAATTACTGAAGGGAGATGCAGTTTGGGAGTGGAACAACACACACTCAACTGCAGTACAAGAGCTAAAAGACAGTTTGTCAGGCTGTCTTAGCTTTGCCAGACTTGGATAGGAGGTTTGAAATCAGTTCGGATGCCTCGATTTCTGGTTTTGGCGGAGTGCTCTCCCAACACGTCGAAGGACGTGGGCTCGTACCCGTAGCATTTGCTGGACGCAAACTCACAGATGCTGAAAAAAAACACTGCGTCTCTGAATTAGAAATGGGTGCGGTGATGTTTTCGGTCCGTAAATTCAGGCCGTGCATTGAAAACGCTCCTTTCTTAATTGAGACAGACCACAGTGCTCTGGCTTTCTTGAAGTCCTTGAAACAGCCTTCAGGTAGACTGGCACGGTGGATTCTAGAACTCCAGGGAATGGATTTTGAGATCCGTTACAAGAAGGGTTCACAAAACCAGGTGGCAGATGCAATCTCCAGGATGTATGAGGATGAAGAGAAAAATCCCATACTGATAGCAGATTGTAAGGTGGAACACGTACAAGTAACCGAGAATCCCAGCGGATTTCCAACTTTGGAAGACATCCGACAGGCGCAGGTTGGTGACAAGTGGTCATCGCGCCATATTGCTAGACTTGGCAATGTAGCTGGAAGGCCTCCAGCTGATGACGGAAGCATCCTTACCCCGGGTAGGCTCTGCTTGCGTGATGGGATCTTGTGCAGAACTTTTGTTTCACGTAGCATTCGTGACGTAGTTGAAGGCAACACACGTTTCAGGGCGTGTTTACCAGTGTCGCTACGCCGCAATGCAATTGCTGCAGTTCACAGCTCACCACTGGGAGGCCATTTTGGAGTATACAAGACTCTGAAAAGGATGCAGGAATTGGTGGGGTGGATTGGCATGAGGAAGGACATTGTAGAGTTCGTACGTAGTTGCGAGAGGTGCCAGACTTGCAAAACTGACACTTCAAAACCTGCTGGACTCCTGACCACAATGG
>JAHWFP010145503.1:0-12613 GCA_023313725.1 Lithobius niger
CAAACTGGTAAATAAAATTGTCGTTAGTGCTGTCAATATAACTGAGCAAAAGGTGCAGGGAGGCGCCACGAACCTTCCCCCATACCTTAGCCCAAACCCCCGCAGTGTACCATTGGACTGGACCATCTTGCCTTTCGTGACAGGCTTGTTTGAAGGCACGCAGAAAATCTTTGGGAAATGTGGTATTCGTGTTGTGTCAAGGCCAACCCAAACTGTAGGTTCCATGGTAAGATCCCCCCCCCCCAACTTCAACTACCAGTGTGTGAGATCGGCAATATGCAGTGTAATGTACAGTCAGAGGCATTTCCAATGTTACATTCGCTACCCGATGCTTCCCTGCTTGGCTAAGCTTCCCGGCCCGACAGGTTATTCTATGTCAACGAAGTAGGAGGGGAGAGCTACAGTGCGGAGTGTTGAGTGTTGACATATTATTTACGTTTGTTGTTCCCGGGCCCAGCACAAAGTTTTAAACTGAGGTCTCTTTCCCCAGGCCCATAAAATCATTAATGAGGTGATCTGAAAATTCCTCAATAATCTAAAGAAATTTTTTGTATACTAATAATAATATGGAGGCTCTCCTTTTTTTTAACCATAACTGCTTAGGAACGATACCCCTGCCAGGTTGAGGCACGGGATAATTTTTTCCCTTTGCCGCCCCCCCCCCCCCCTTGCAACCAGTGGTGTAGAGATAAACGAAATAATGTTGGAGGTATGGTTAGCAAACTAAGGGACAGAGGGGCATAACGTATTGAGCATGAACGTGATGATTTTATCTCCTACCCTGCCTGCCCACGTTTGCCTTATACGAATTTAAGTTGGAAAGTAAGCTTACAGGTGTTTCTTACAGGTGCTCTTTGGTTCCATTTTACTGATTGTTGGTTTTCTGAGTAACAGTTTTGCTACATACAGCCAAACCTATTTCTGTGGGTCCGATACAATTTGCCCCCTTTGCTTCCCTCCATTACTCCCAGTCGTGAAGTGGTAAACAAAATTATTGTTGGTGGATGGTTAGCAAACGAAGAGGATGGCACCAAACAATAATCCCTAAAATATTTTTAGATTTTTAACTTCTACATAGAGCGTTGAATATGAAGCTGACGGATGTTATCTCTCACTCCGCTAGTCAAAAAGTAATAAGCTTACAGGGTGCTTAGTTCAGTTTTACTGATCGTTGCTTTGCCTGAGTAACAGTAGAGTAACAGTGTTTTGCTACATGAAGTCAAATATATTTCCTTTGAGAACAAATGGAGATCTGTGAATAGTTCGTGTAGTCGAAGATGCTGCGGCGATTCTGAAAACATGAATAAATAAGAAAAAAACCGCATGAGCCTGCTCCTGTCTACAATGGCGACGCTACGGGGGCGGGGTTGTGGGGGGAATAAACAATTTCTTGATACATGTGCACAGCCAGCCACCAGAGTTATATAAAGCAGTGATTTCCTCATGCAGGCACAGACAATATCAGTAATCTGGCACCTATTATTGAAAGGCAGTGGTGACGGTTGGAGAGGGGATGGGGGAGAGCAAAGTCTGGCACCATTTCGACTTGGGTGGGCTACTGTATTAGTAGTTATACTGAGTAAACCAGAAGCAATACGATTGACATAGACCACCCCGTCCCCCCACCCTCCGTCCAACACTATCCCTAACTGCCAACTTTCTTTTAATCAGCTGGTTAGTTTAATATTCGATTCTGACATATTTCAGTTTTGTTAATATAAACAACAGTATTAATGCAAACAACATGGATTTGTAATTTTTACTTGTAAGTTTTGGTAACGGGACAATGTTATGAGGCACCGTCCCACCACCCTTGCCCCCCCCCCTCCCCCGCGTAGCGTCGCCACCGTTGACAGGAGCAGGCTCGTGAGGTTTTTTTCTAATTTATTTACATTTTCAGAATCGCCGCATCTACGATTATACAAACTACTCGCAGTTCTCTATTTGTTCTCAATGGAAATAGATTTGACTTCATGTAGCAAAACTGTTACTCAGGGAAAGCATCAGTCAGTAAAACTGAACTAAGCAACCAGTAAGCGTATTACTTTTTGACTAGCGGAATGAGAGATAACATCCGTCAGCTTCATGTTCAACGCTCTATGTAAAAGTAAAAAATCTGAAAAAAACTTACGGATTGTTGTTTGGGCGCTTACTGTTCCCCTTCTGACTCTTCGTATGCTAACCATACCTCCAACATTATTTAGTTTATCTCTACACCACTGGTTGTAAGGGGGGGGGGGCGGGCGGCAAAGGGAAAAAATTATCCCTTGCCTCAACCTGGCAGGGGTCTCGCGCCTAGGCAGTGATGGTTAAAAAAAAAGGAGCCTTCATATTATTACTAGTATACAAAAAATTCTTTACATTCTTAAGGTCTTTTCAGTTCACCTCAATAATGATTTTATGAGCCTGGGGAAAGAGACCACAGTTTAAAACTTTGTGCTGGGCCCGAGGAACAACAAACGTAAATAACATGCCAATAGTCAACACCCCGCACTGTAGCTCTCCCCTCCTACTTCGCTGACATAGAATAACCTGTCGAGCTAGGAAGCTTAGCCAAGCAGGGAAGCATCAGGCAGCGAGTGTAACATTGGAAATGCCTCTGACTGTACCTACCTGTTTGAATATATGTGAATCCATAAGCAATCAGAAGTTGGACCACGCACGAAATGTGGTGTATAATATTAAATGCCAAGATTGCCACAACATCTATGTGGGAACGTGTAGAAGACCATTAGGCGTACGGAAATACGATCATGCAAATGCAGTTGCCAAAGCAAATGACTGCTATGCAGTCGCCATGCACATCAAAGAAACAGGTCATGTAGTAGACATCAGTGGAACAACAATAGTGTACAGCGAATCAACGGAAAAGTAAGAATCCAATTAGAGGCGTACACGATAGCAGCAAATCGGTCAAGAGCCATGAATAAAATAAAAAAATTTCCACAAATGGAAAAATGGCATGAGATGTATTGTGCCCTACCCATGGTGAGGAAATAAAGATCAGTGCTGTCTGATCTTTCAAAGATGGCGTCGGGTAAAATAAGCCCGTTTGATGTTGTGTAAATATTTGAAGCTGTTTTCCAGAAATTGTAAGTATTGGTGGTCTGCTGACATTTTAAATGGTGCGAAATTGTTGTTTTTAAGTCTTTGTGTTTGTTTTTATTGTGTGTAGGTGACCAAGAGAACTACAATTGTTCTCGAAAATTAAATTTAAAATGCATTTCATGAAGTTGTGGGATCGTTACTGTTTGCCAGGAACAGACATTGAAGTTTATTAACACTGTCCTACTTTTTTTTGGGCGGTGTGGATTGAGGCTTAATGGTGCGTCAACAACCAGGTTTCATTAGCGCCAACTTTGCCTTACACATTTCACAGCTGTACATTTGTAGGGAGTATTCAAATGGACGTAGGACATACCCTAATTGAATATTGAAAACGACGCTTGATGGAGTCCATTAAAATCTAAGATCACTATACGAATGTTGACTGCTTTGGCATTTCAACCACATGTCTAAAGGGGCATATAGAATTGCCCTTTTCGTTATTAAAAGAAAATTAATAATACTAGCCTTGGTGGAAAGAAATCATCACCACCTTTCAGAAAAGCCATTTATGTTAATTATGATGCTTGAGATATTACATTTAAGCCTAAAGTCGTTAGGTTTTGACTACGTGACCTTACCACTTCTCATTTAAAACGTGCAGGAGGGCTTCTATTTACGATAAATAAGGTTAATTACAGCCTTCGTGGAAAGAAGACTTCACCACTTTCAGAAATGCCTACATATATCTATTTAAGTTAAATTGGATACTTGAAAGAGTAAAATTTAAGTTGAAAATTGCTTCAAATTCAGAATAATTTCGTGTTACATGTGCAAATTAAAAAGTAGCAATGTTAATAAAGATTTTTTTGGGATAACGATTGCCTTGACGTAAAAACATGCGTAAAAACTTTCTTGCATAAAATTTTGAACTACTTCTGCTACCGGTATGTAATCACTCGATTTGGCTTACGACTAAGCCGTAATAAGCCAAAAATCGTGTTTCTTTTTTTTTTTTGGAGGTTGGGGGGGGGGGGGTAGGGGGTGAGGCTGGTATTGCACCAGCACGTGTCTTCCTAATTTGTTATTTATAACGTGTTAATGAATATTGGTTGCAAATTGGTTGAAATTTTGGAAAGTGAACAATTACGTCCCTAATAGGTTATACTAACAACTATTCGTGAAATAATAATCTAAAGTTGTATGGCAAATATTTCAGGCTTTGAAATTCTTTGTTCGTATTTGTTTCTCCGTCTAGTAGAAAAGTGCTAATATTCGGTTGTTTGATAACTTATTGTTTTCCATTTGGGTTGATTCCACGCACAATAATAATAATAATAATTTAATCAGTCTATGTAAGCATAATGTGTACATTAGGCATGAAGTCATTTGACTTGTTTGTGCACTGATAAGTGTTACACATAATATCGGATCATAATTAAAGTTAGTCATGGTTGTACTTTCATATGTATGATTCAAGTAGCCAGTGTTTAATATTGTTTTTTATGTTCTGAGGCTCCAATTTGGTTCTCGGCTTCAGAGGGATGTCATTGAGAATAACTGCAATTTTGTAGGATAATGTTCTTTACCATAGGAGTTTCTCCACGAGGGGACAGCAAGCCAATCAGACTTATTTCTAAGTGGTCTATTGGTCAATATCTGATAGCTGTCTTAAAAACCTTGTTATGATAATAACACAATACAAGTTGTTGACGTGTAGAAAAAAATTTTTTTTTATATAAATTTCCGTGGTAGAAGCAATGCTGTTATTACCAAACAGTACCTTTAAGGCCTCGCTAAGAGTTTTTTGTAGTTTAGAGGTATAATTCGCAGTGGGGGAACCATAAATGGTGCATGCATGTCGAATATGGGGTAAGATCCATGCCTCGCAAAGGATGATCTCAGCAGTTCTGTTTAGTAGGCTTCTTACAGAATACAGGGTTAGAATAATTTTTCTCAATTTTCTGATGATCAATTCAATATGTGCATGAAATTTCCATGTTTCGTCAATCAAAATTCCCAAAAAGCGTTGTGAAGAAACAATGGGTAAATCCTGGCATCTGCAAGAATGCTTTAGGTTAATGCAGGAATGGGCATGCAGTTCAATAGAACAAGCAGTTTTCATCGTGCGTGAGGTAGTAATATGAATAAGAGAAGTTTTCTCTTTGCTTAACTACAGTTCATGTTCATATAGGTAGGTAGTGATTTTTTCAGAATTGTTTTGTAAGTTAAAGATCATATATTCTTTGCTACCGTTTATGGAGATAATAAAAAAAGCGAAAAATGGCTGCCTCTATTTAAATTTTCAATATCGTTTAAGTAAATCAAAAAGAAGATTGGTCCTAGAATTGACCCCTGTGGTACCCCAAACGGAATTTCAGTCCTGGAGTTGTGTGTGTCGTCAATACTTACACGAAAGTAGCAATTAAAAAAAAAAATAGTTATGCCTGATACTCTACACTTTTCTTCTTATACCAATGTTATAATTTTTTGAGGAGGACATTTTTGTCTAAATTATCAAAGGCTTTCCGTTAATCAACGGCAATAGCTTTTACGTGTTTGCTACAGTTGAGTACTCTGGTAGTTTTGTTGCAAATAATATAGAAGCTATCAATTGTAGCAGTTTTTTAAAGCCAAATTAGTTTTTTTGGAATTTTTTTTAAGTAGGTAGAATTTCTTACAGCAAAGAAATTTTCGATAATTTTGTTTAGAACTGGTCAATAGCTGAAAAAATTATTTTGTTCTTTCTTTTTATAAATAGGCCTGGTTGTTTGTTTTTTCAAGGTATCTGGCCAAATTTCAGTTTCTATTATTGCCTCAATCAGAATTGTCATGAATTCTGCAGTTTTAATGTTTGTTTGAGAAAAGTGCTAGAGCATAAAGTTATCACGGCCACGTAATTTTTCCAGTTTAAGATTCGAGGTAATGGAGACAATGTCATGATTGCTAGATGTTAAGATTTGCATTCAATGGGGAGAGTGGATCTGCAAGATGTTGTCTATTCGGTTGGGGCCTTACGAGAGAGTTTTTTTTATTTTATTTTAGTACTTCGTGCTGAAAGAAATTTGTGAAGTTATTTTCATGTTAGGAAAATTTTTTTAAGTTCGCCCAGGCTAATAGTTTTCTTTTGTTTTATATTACAAATAAAGTTAATTTTGTCCCAAATTTTTGCACTATCATTTTTTTCCTTTTCAAAAAAACGTTGATCATAATTTTGTTTAGTTATTTTAATTTTATTTTCAATTTCTTTTTTTAGAACCTTACATTCATCTGTAATTTTGCCAGTAAATTTAGTGTTTTCCATGACGTTATCATTTGCAAAAGTTTATTTTTTTTATTTTTTTTCCAAGCAGTTCTTAAGTCATCCATTGACTACGAAAAGGATTTTTATTTTTTTCCATTTTTCTTATTTTTCTTTTCAGATGATCCCTGTTGTGTTACCGAATAATAATAATAACTTTCACTGAAAGAGACTTTAACGAGTCACTAGCCACATCGCTCGCTTCGCTCACTCCATTGGCGTCGTCCCGCTTCGCTTGAAGAGGTTATTTATTACAATCACATACCAACTAACGGATATTTCATGTCCAAAAACCTGCACCTCTTTAAATATTATGAGATGACTCCGTATTTTGCCACAATTCATCCAGCCACCCGAGCCACAAATTTTACAATCTCATCCCTGTTGTAAAAAGAGAAATTCTCGAATTAACGTCCTTTCAACTGCCTAAGTTTGTCTATGGGGAAGAAGGACAGTATTATTATTTTTTAATTCAAATAAAATGTGCTGCATAATTAGCTGCCAAGTATAAGCAACGCCAGAGTGGTCACCATTAACCAAACATCACTTGTAATTGGTGTTAGTACTACAATTTACACGTGTTTTCTTGTTTCACTAGTTTTAAGAATTTTTTGGTTACATCTACCAGTGAAAAAGCAAAGTTTGAACGTAAGTTAAGCCTACGCAAGGAACTAACTCCTAAGCATATGATAACCAACGGCGTCGAGTGAATTCTGCCACGAGTTATTGTTGCCAAAACTCCAGAGACGCCGTTGGTAATCATAGGTAATATCCCAACAGCTAAGGAAATTATCGATAATTATTTTCAACTCGAGTGTTTTGGCCCCTATAAACTCACGAGTGCTATTTAGGCAGACCGTAATTTAACGAGTGCGAAGCACGAGGTTCTGCCAACAATGTTTTTTTTCCACAATGGTTCATTGTTCGGAATCCGCGACGAGAACCATATGCGTGGGGTATTAGAAATATTATCGAGACACTTGCTGTTTCAATATATTTTCTTTACGTAATTTAGTATTTAGCTTTTAAATTTTTTCGTGTCTTTGCGTAATGTAAAGTCAACTCCAACAGCCGTTCCACCCGTTCGCTGCACGTGCTTCATTTTTGTACGAGAGTATTGAGATTGCCAGCCGTACTCCTATAGACAACACTGTTGGACCACATGCCGCCGACGTGATGCAGTAATTATGTACACCCAGAAGAAAATTTTGGTTCAACAGTGGTTCAAAAGAGCTTTTTTTTGCGTTTTTTCGACGGAAAAACTGTTATGTAGAAATTTGAAAATACTATAAACGACATCCAGATTATTCCCCCCCCCCCTATCTTTCGACACCTTTCTAACCTTTTCATCCTTCCTACTTCCGGAGGATCAGTCTACTAATGAATGAAATATTTCATACGCGATTTACTTTCCTAAGGAGATCAAACACGGAGAGAGGATAAGACCAGCAGGTTGAACCCAACGTGCAGCATGCACGGGTCCTCCTAGTAATAATAATAGTAATATATATAATCTTTATTACAATTACAATATAGTGACGCATCGGAATCCTCGAAACTATATCATTGATAGTTTGTATGAGTTTCAATTACTATGTTTTTCAAACTAACCTAAATACATATTCAACACTTCACCATTGGTGATACACGATAGAAATATTTCCATTAAACACCATTATATATTAAACAAAAACAATCTTATTGACTTTTATATATATACTAGCGGAGTCGCTCGCTTCGCTCGCTCATTCCGCGTCGTCTCGCTGCGCTCGAAGAGCTTTCATGCTGCAACTCTTATGCTGCTGGCAGACATTTTACATCTAAAACGATCAAGCAAATGATCAGAGTGCAGTACACGTTTTTCGTAAGGCTTGAGTTCTTAAACAAATGAACTAAACCAAAAACTGCTTCGCCGTTTAGAAAACCATCCCCCTTCTGCCGTGCGCCTAAACTGCTAATGACCTAGGATGCGAGACACCCGATTTCTCCCCAGTCGGCCTTGGCTTGAAGAAGCCTTATCCATCCGCGGTGGAAGGCCGTTTCAACGCTGTAGCACGCGAGTTGCTGCGTGCTTCAACTAAACATGCTTGGTAATATTATCATGCATACTCCTTTGTGCCGTTCCTGGCATACATTATTTTTTTATTCAAATAATTTTGCAGACTTTACATGGGTTTCCTTATTTTACAAATTTTAAGAATTTTTACCTAAAAGCCATCTCCTTCCCCGCTACGTGTGATGCTTTGAAACAGCAACCCCTCATGTCGCCTATAATTTTTGACTAATATAAAAGATTTCGTGCAAGGCGAAATCGTACCTAGAAACTATTCGTGTTTACCAAAATTAGACTGGACTATTGCTGAGAGGCTGGACTATTGCAGAGTAGAGCGCCAGCTAATAAGACACTTAGCTATTGATCGAATGGCGATGTTTTACAAATGCCAACGTTGAAATATTTCTGACACCCTTTTCTGTTGTCAACATATTTTGTTTAAATAGGCCTAATTTAGCATTAATCTTTTCGTAATTTCATTTATATTTAAGGCTAAATGGGTAGCCTAACGCTAACACTTGCTCATTCGGCGTCGTCTTGTTTCGCTCGAGGACATTTCTCGATTTAACATTTATGCTGCTGACAGAGAATTTCACACCAAAAAACGATCATGAACATTGTAGTGCGTGTTTTTCGTAATTTTTCAGTTCATAAACAAACTATAACTTGTGCCTACTCTTTCATTTTTCTTTGTTTATATCAAAGTAAGTCTTGCTACTAATTTTGTAACATGATCCCTGTTGTGAACAGATTTTTTTATTCAAATAAATTATGCTGCTTAAGATGTAGAAGCAACACCAGAGCTGAACACCAGGAATCGCAAGTCACCTATAATTCGTGTTAGTACGACCAAACCCCTATAAATTCTTATACCACCCATACAACGGTTTTCTTGTTTCACTTATTTTAGGAATGTCCTGCTTTGTGTGCTTCAGCGTTTTTGTGTATAAATGTATGTCTCCCCATCCCCAATGGCGAAGTAGTTGTAAAACATCAAAAGATAATAATGCGTCATTGAACAAAGATTAACACAAGGTTTGTTGACAGAGTTAACCAACCGTTTCGTGAAGTTTTAATGCAACTCAGCCTACACGCAGAACGAAATCATACCCCGATATGCGTGTTTACCACAACTATGCTAGACTGTTGAGTAGAGCACCAGCTAATGGCATATTGATCGAATGTCGATGTTTTACAAGTACAAACGTAGAAATATTTCTAATACCCTTTTCTGTTACCAATGTAGTTTGTTTAAGTAGGCCTAATTTGTATTTATCATTTAATCTTTTCGTACCTTTACGTAATTTCATTTAAATTGACGGCCAAATTGGCAGTTTGAATTTGAAATAGTCAAAATACAACTCCCAACAGTCGTCCCATGAGTGAGCTGCACGTGCCTCATTCTTGAATGACAGCTATTCGGATTGCAGGCCGTAATCCCACCGACAACAATACTGGACCACGCGCCGCCTACGCGGCACAACAATTGTGGACCATCCTCTCAGCAGGAATATGTGATATTCCGAAACTAACAATCAACTTCGAAAAATTCGTTTCAACAATGGTACAAACTGTTTTTTTTTCGTTTTTTCGAGGGAAAAACTTTTACCTTTTTAGGTAAAAAATACGCCTAAACGATATCCGGAGTAATTTCCTGTTTTTCGAGACCTTTCTCACATTTCTAGCCTTCCTACTTCCGGAGGAGATGACGTATATATAAACAAACCGACCGACCGTAAGTTTTTAATGGTTATGATGATTATTTATCTGAAATACCCAGATGCAAAACAATGGGGGAAAACAAGAATAAACAATATAATAATAGAATCATTTTTTGCGTTATTTCATTATTAACCTTTCAATCCATGTTTTTTTTTAATTCTTTTATACTCTGATAGTTCATCAAATTTGTATCTAATTTTTTGAAAATGTGTGATATGTACCACTGTTTGTTTCTTTTACCATATTCGTTATTTATACTTGGTGTTGTAAAAATTTGCTTATTTTTTTCGTATATATCTGGAGTTATGCGCGTTTTGTTGTTTGTAAGCATTAGAATAACAGTTTCTTGTAATTACCGTGTAGTTTCTCAATTCTATTAATTTTTAAATTCTGTTTTGTTTATATATCACTAGTAGACTTTTTTAAAATTTCATTTCCAAATAATATTTTGACTATTTTATTTTGCAATTTTTGTACTTTTTCTATTAGATAATCCGCTGTGAACCCATAAAGTTCAAGTCCATATCTCAGTACACTCCCTACCCACGAATCAAACACATTTTTTTTTTTTTGGGCTTAAAATACTTCTTAATTGATATAATTTGGGTAAAATTTGTCTTAGTTTTGTTATAACGCGTAAGATATGAAGTTTAAAATTCCAGTTTGTATCTATGTTGACCCTTAGATATTTTGCATCTTTTTTCTTTTCCAATTTTGAACAGTTGTTATTGCATCCATTAGTTAGTGTATTATTATTTAAGTTTTTACAGTTCCCATAATGTTTAATAATATATATATATATTTGAATTTATTCATCTTTGGCACATTTATGTCTATTTGGATTGTTTTTTCTTTGCTAATGAATAATTCATTTGTTATGAACCAGTCATTTAATTGATTAAAATCATCCTGTAAATTGTTCATCTTTTCTGAACAGTTATTGTTTATTGAGATTAGAATTGTGTCATCGGCAAATAAATAAGTTTGCGTTTTTTCTAAGTTGTTTGAAATATCATTGGTATCAATTAAGTATAACAAGGGTCCTAACACTGATCCCTGTGGTACACCAAAATCGATTTTGTTTAGTTTGCTATTTTTCCATTTAATTGTACAGTCGTTTGTCTATTTTTCAGATAACCTTTTATAATGGTATGTATTTTTCCTCTTAATCCTATTGTTCACATTTTTTAAATATGTTTTGGTCGAAAGTATCGAATGCTTTCTGTAAACCCACTAGTATGACTCCTACATACTTCCCTTCATTTAGCGCCTTCATAAAAATTTCATCGATTTCAACCAAAAGAGCTGTTGTTCCTTTATTTTGTGTATATCCATATTGATTTTTCGATAATAGCTTCGTTTTTTCTAAAACTGTCCGATTTTCTTTGCAAACAATTTTTCTATTATTTTGTCAATAATTATTTTGGCAAGGCTGTTGGTCTATAGTTATTTTTATCTGTTTTTAAACCTTTTTTTTTTATATATTGGTCTGATTATTTGTATTTTCAGCATATCTGGTCAGATTTCATTTTCAATCATTGCTTTAATAAGAATTTTAATTGCTTTTGCTGTATTTACTTTTGATTGCTTTATGCGATCAGTTTGAATTTTATCAATTCCTGTTGCTTTTGTTTTTTTCAATTCATTAATTATTGTTATTATTTCATTTTCCTCTGCAAAATCTAAATACATTGTCTTTTTTATTAAAGTATCGTTTGGTTTTTGTTGTCCTATTTATTTCTCTATGGTATTTCCCTTTTTGGTAGTCCGTGTGTTCTTCCTTCACACTTTCTTTTAAGATTGGTACTGACTTAGAAAAATATCATTAAAATCCTTAGCTGTTTCTATAGCAGTTTCTGTTTTAAATGTGTTTCTTATTTCTACATCAATATTTCCTTTTTTGATTTTACCTGTGACTTTATCAACAACATCCCATATAGTTTTTTTAATTTTGTTGCAAATTACTTAATTTTATTGCATGATAATTTTGTTTGCATTCTTTCATTTTTTAAATTTTTTTTAATGTTTAATTAGTTGTAATTATTTCTTCGCTAATTTCTTCGGTTCTGATTTTATTTCATATTTTTATTGTGTATTTGTTTTACTAATTCATCTGTTAACCACTCCTTTCTTTTTTTGTTCTGATTTTTTATAGATTTTTTTTGTTACTAGATGTTGCTTTTGTTATATAATCCTGATAAATACTGTTTATTTTATTAATGATTTCATTATGAATCGTGTTCGGACAAGTCTTTTCAGTTAAACAGTCCCAGTTTATTTTATTCATTTCTTTTATAATCTTATGATGATGTAGTTTAACCTACTTTTCATTTTCTACAGTTTTTGCTTTAAATTTAGTATCACTTTTATCTTTGTTCCACATCCAACACATTGTAAAGTTATGATCATAAATTTGTTCAGTAAGTGTCCCTCCTTTAGCGTCACTAATAATAATAATAATAATAATAATAATAATAATAATAATAATAATA
>JAHWFP010145506.1:7226-18347 GCA_023313725.1 Lithobius niger
AAACCCCTAATCTAAATCTTGTCATACATCTGTACCTCCTGCAAAAAATGAAAAACGCCGGACAGGAGGACAGACTGCCTATGGCTGCGCGAACGGTCGAAGAGTCACGTGTCGCGAACGAGCCAATCAGCGCTCGCGATAGCTCGCGAGGCCGAAGCGTTTGAACAACGGCCGTTGAAACAGGACATTTCATTGGAGGAATACAGGCAGTGATGTTGGAGTTGATGACAACATTTTTTGCGGGCCAGAAAATTAGGAATCCCCCCTCTCGAACGCGACCAAGATGGCGGCTGTATGTTGCGTCGTTCCAGAGATACGATCGTTTGAACCAAGGGCTATTTTCAGCAAATAAACGCAATTTCACGTCCATTTTGGCGACGATGCCAACAATAACATTGACTTAACCTAAATAAACCGAAAATATACGTTCCAAATTACCTTAATTCAATCGGAGTTACGCCTCCGATGTACGCAATAGGAATTTTTTTTTAACAGGGCGTGGAACTCGGCTGAACCGGGCGAACGATACACCATCGTTTAGGCTTTTTCGCAGTGGAATTGCAACGACGACATATCGTCGCTTAGGCCTAAAAGGGTTAATAAAGCATTTAGGTGGCCTAAAATATAATATTTTGTATGGACTGGGAGTGCTCGTTTGCTGCTAAAACAGTTGACGAGTGCTGGGAACACGTTAAGAGCAGTATTATTTAGCTGATTGAGCTTTATATTCCAAGACAAAGAACAAGAAGCGTCGCCAATCTCTGCTTCAACATATTGTTGAAGCATTGAAAGAGAAAAACAGTCTATGGAGAATTTATAAAATGCAAAAGACACCAGAGTCCTTTAACACCTTTCGCAGGTTTCGAAACAATCTTATAGATGCCCTTAGACGTTAGAAACGTGGAAAGCCCTTTTACATGATTGCAAAAGAAACTCCAGAGCAGTGTTCGGTTTCATTAACCGTCAAACGAATGCGAGACCACAACTCGCCCCCTTGACCAAGGAGGGCTCTGTTATTAATGCACCTGTTGACAAAGTGAATGCCCTCAACAAAGCTTTTACTAAAATTCCTGAAACTGCACCTAACCCTGTTCTACTTGCAGGTCCTTCACGTAATGACTTCATCCCTTTGAAGAAAATTGAGGGCTTGTTACAAAATGTCAATGTTGCTGAGCCTGATGGAATTTCACCCTGGGTTTTAAAATATTGCTGCCAGCCTGTTGCTAAGGCTCTTTGAGTGTGAATTTGTGCCTCCAACAAGGAGGTGTCCCAGAGGACTGAAAGTTGGCTAATATTAGTCCAATCCACAAGAAAGGCTCTAAGACTGACCCAGCCAATTATAGGCCTATAAGCGTAACATGCATTGCTGCAAAGGTTTATGAAAGGGCTATTTCTAAGAACCTGATCGACAAGGAACTCAAAAGGACTTGGCTTTACTGACCCAGATCAGTACGGATTTGCTAAAGGAAAATCTTGTGCTACAAATCTTTTGGAAGCACGAGATGTATAGATGTATAGTTGTACAGCTTTAGAATTTCGGTCAACCACTTCCTAAACTGTTACGTGTATGTAATGAAGAAGCTTGTGTGATTGACTGCCTTTGGCCATATTTCCACGATTAATGAAAAGTCTTAGCAATATTTACCTGCTGCGGCACTAGTTTCTGTGGCTGTTACAGTGGAGAAACTGTCATTCTTTAACGGCCACATTTATGTCATGTACGTAAGTCAGTCATGGGAATCGATCCGATGTTAAGTTGCTTTAATGCTGGTGATGCTTGGCACAGGGCGCTTAGTTGTGGAGCACAGTAGACAGTTTTTTTTTTGCCATATTTAAAAATGATAAATCATCGATTTTGTTGAGAGTTTTCAGAAAATACATCAGATTGTTTCATGTGTTTTGCACAAACTCAAACACAAAATACCGTACAGTATTCACAAATTTTCGGTTGCTTTGAAAGGAATGTCAAGGCTCTTCCTGCGATCTTCATCAGGTGTCTTTTAGATCATGTTTTTCTTCGACCAATATCATTGTTGCTCTGCTTGCCAAGATTTGAATCTTGCTGCGTATTTAGCCATAGATATTTGTGAGTCTACGCACTCCAGTTCGGAGTTCATTAACATCCATAGTCCAGCAACACCCAATATACATACCTGGTGTACACTGATGTGAAAGAACGAAGAGTGCAGTACACATACTTTCAAATATCGAGAGCTACAACCGCGGCAAGATTCAAATCTTGGCACGCAGAACAACAATAATGTAGGCCGAAGAAAAACATGATCTAAAGGCGTCTAAAGAATGTTGCAGGAAGAGACTTGACATCCCCTTCAAAGCAACCGAAAATTTGCGAAAAACGTGAAACGATCTGACTTATTTGTTGCCATACGTCAAAAACTAATAATTTTTTTTTAAGTTTCAAGATTGCTCTTAAAGCAATTGATTTCAATTTTTGTTTTATCTTCTACAGCTCTCGAAAAGAGGAATAACGTCTCAAGACAGAGATTTCAGACACGCTAATAAATGGAATGCAGACTGTCTGCGGACTGTCTAAAAGTATTGAAAAAGAAAGAACTTTTAGAAGTGTATGAACTTACACCTCGTCCATACAAGAAGAAAGACTCGGAACACGGGTCTGGAAGTATGAAACGAAAACGTTGTATTTCTTTTGATGATGATAGCGATCCTGTTGCTAGGTTAGAAAAAGTGTGTACTGATGAACTTAAACAGGAATTAAAGGAACGCAGAACGAGAGTAGCTAAACGGAGTAAATAAGAAGACATCCTTTTAAAGACTGTAGCCTTTGATGAAGATTGTAATGTTTAATTTCAAGTTTTCATTGTTGACTTGCTCAAAGACAAATTTCCCGCAGTGAAGTCTTGCCGCTTGTACAAATTTTATGCATTCCACCAAAAAAAAGTATTGTAGAGTTTTTTTTGTAAAATAAGTTTTTAAGATTCTATTTAAATTTAACGCATAATCTCACATCGCTGAAATTAGTCCAATTTCGCAAAATTTCGACAGTTCAATTGGAGGCTCCCTCCACCACTACATCTGCACGAAATAGTGGTGTGCCGATTCCGATACCGAATCCTTGGAATCGGCCTCGGAATCGGAAAATTTTCACCAATTCCAAGCAGATTCCACCAAAAATTAGTCCCCGGAAAGAATTAACCACGTATAAATTAATAAAACTACAACTCCTAACAATTTATCCAAGTTAATATCAAAGCTCGTTTGTTATGTTTCATTTAGCCGTGTTTAGACATCTTACTCTTTCGCGCGATGACCGGAAGTCAGAGCAAGCGAAACCGGAAGTGAAGAATATCAGGGTCGGTCACATCAAGAAAAATTTGAAGTTCGCTTTTAATACTTCGATTACAAAATTAAATACAGATAAAATGATTCTATAATTTTTTGTAGCCGTTTTTATTTAATCAGGCTAAGAAAATGTTTGAATTGGATTCTTTTTTTAATTTCTGTTGCTGCGACGCTACCGGAAGGGATGCCGCCATCTTCCTATCTGCCGCGAACTGATAGGGGGGGGGGGGGAGATGAGGCTTAACTGATAGGCTACATGAAAGTTGGAGGCAATGTAACAACGTGGTAGCATTTCGCATACTTCACAATTCTTTTAGTTCCAAGTTTCGTCATGAAAACAAGCAAGGTATGGAAGTTTTTTGCCACAACACTGACAGATGGTTCTAAAATAACGTGCAATCTTTGTGATTCTACTATTTCACGTGGGGGAAATTCCATCAAGACATTTACCACAGCTAATATGCGAAAGCATGTACAAACAGTGCATCCCAGCAGATATTCAGAAATTTCATCAGCTCCTGCAGTTAATCCCGGAGAACGAGACGCAGTTCCAGAAGTGGAAAATGCTTAAGTGCCAAATGAAAATGATGCAGAAGAACAAGTTGTTCAACAATTGCTTACAATTGCAGCTGCCTTCGCAGACAATCAGTACTTGAAAGCATCACCCGTTTTCAAGAGAAATTACGCAGATGATTGCCGAAATGTTAGCCAACGTGGCGTTTACGAGGGTTATGCAAAGAGCTCTGACACGTTACCAGCTGCCAAAACGAAATTTTTTTTCGGAAACAGAAATCCCTCGAATTTACAAAAAACTGCACGATCACGTGAAGAGACTTATAGCTGGTCAAACTTATGTTAGCGTGATTACAGATATGAGGTCATCGGTTGCGCAAGATTCGTATCTTAGTAAGACTTGTCATTCTGTTGATGAACTGTTTGAAAAACACTGCCGTAGCCTTCAATGTTGCTCTTTTCCGGTGTTGAAATAAGATGCATGATAGACCAGTGCTTGGAAGATTGGAACATTACTGAAAAACTGCACTGCATTCATTGAGACAGCGGTAGCAACATGGTAAGTGCGTTTCGTATCGAATCTCTTCCATGTGCAGTACATCTGCTCCAGTTAGTGGTCAATGATTGCTTGGGTCGAGCAAGTATTAGTGAGTTGCTTGCTTTATGCAGATGAATTGTAGGCTATTTTCGACGTTCAGACAAAGCAAAAAAATAACTACATCAAAATCTAGAAGAACTCAACTTATACTAACATGTGCTAATGCAAGATGAGCTAATTCGCTGGAACAGAACCTACTACATGTTGGCGTTTGGTGGAGCAAAAGAATGCAGTCATTGCTACACTTTCAGAATTAAATGTATATATGGAGTTGTGACCATCACAATGGCAACTAGCATCGAGAGTAGTAAAGGTGCTAGAACCGTTTGAAGATGCAACCAATGCTATAAATTCGAATGATGCCTTCCCCCAGGAATTCATTCATGTGAAAAATGGTTTACGTGACTACTTCACACCTAATCAAGATGTTAGGCCTCCTGAAGACACTGGTGTGGTCACACTGAAATGAGAGTTGCGAATTTAACACCCCTGGATAGGGAACGTTCAAGCAATACGTCTCAGGAAATAAGCTGGCCTCCCCCCCCCCCCCCCACCCCTCATGATCAATCGTCATCAATTGACGAACAGGCAAAGGTGATAATGCCTGAGCTCTTTAATTTATGGGAGGTGTCAGAATCAACTGTCCAATCCAGGGGTATTAGTCATGTTTATTGTAGGGAACAGAAATAAACTTGATAACTAGGGGGTTGAGGGGGGCAGGGTGCCCCAATGTAAGGTCATGCATGCCCCCCCCCCCCCCCCAGCTTATGGACAAATATTCTTGCTATGTGGCTTTGTCTTGTGTGTAATCTCAGTGCTGTAGAAACTTTGGTGAGTGCACCCCCACCGGGTAATTTCCCACACCATGCAGGTAAGCCCTCACGAGGGCGTGGGAGCTACTTTGAAGATATAATAAAACACATCCTGGTTTTCTCATTAACATGCCATTTTGGGCAATCAGGTTGGCTTGGTCATGCACATAATTCACCAATTGGGAGCAAACGTCTATTTCTGACAGGAACAAAAATATGTTTTAAAGCTGGGGGTTGAGGGAGCAGGGCGCCCAATGCAAGCTCATGCAGTGGCCCCCATTTTTGGAACAAACTTTGGTTCTATGTGTCAGGTGTGTAATCTCAGTGCTGTAAATCATTTGATGGGTGCACCGTACAATTTTGGACGTGCAGGAAAGCCTCTTGTGGGCGTGGGGGCTACATTGAAGATATAATAAAACGCATATCTTTTATCCAATTAGCATGCCGTTTTCGGCTATCACGTTGTCTGGGCCATGCGCATATTTCTCCAGTTTGAACCTATTTCTCACAGGAAAAAACTTAAATTTTATATCTGGGGGTTGAGGGGGGCAGGGCGCCCCAACGCAAGCTCAGTGGATCCCATCTTAGGGACAAAACAAAGTCCTATTTGAAAGGGATTCTTATGAAAATGGCATAAAATTACAAGTTTGCAGATTGCAGAAAGTGTTTCAAATTCACGCCTATTTCTTAAAAATACGGTAGCTTTCCCCACTGCACGAGACCTTTGTTAAAATAAAACGAAAATATTTTTTGAAAAATTTGAAAGGGATTCTTATGAAAATTGCATACCTAAATGCATACTTCTTAAAAATGCAGTAGCTGGACCATGCCAGAGAAGCTTGCGGCACTACCCCCAGACCCATTTACGTGGGTGCCAAATCCCCCCACGGTGGAACCTCGCGGTCCATGCCCCCAACATTCCCGGAAAGGCACTACCCCTTCTGCATCCGACCATGTAGCAATGGGGGTGGGGCGCGGGAGTTGAGCCGTGTTAGTCCCAATGGGGAGGAATACTGTAGAAAAGGTTGGGAACCGCTGCGAGCCCAATAAGTCCTGTGTTACCGCTCGCTCAATATCGTGAGTGCTAACTTGATGCCAAGCGGAAGTTTTTTCGTTTTTAGCCATTAGAAACGACGCACAATACGCAAAATTCCAAAATTTCCAAGAAAAAACTTCAATCTTGGTGAATTTTCTACAGTCTATGTTGCTGGAGATGGAAAACTCCACTGATAATCTTCCTCAGGCACAATCTACAACTCAAAACCCCACAAATTTTGTCCTACCACATTCCTAGATTGAAGGTTTTTCTTGGAATTTCTGGAATTTTGTATATTGTGCATCGTTTCTAAGAAGAATGGTTGAACGATTATGCTTTCAAAAGCCTAAGCTAAACATCGGCAATTTGATTGTTTGCTAGTGATGTACCGAACTTGAACTCAACTGATTACATTTTTTCTAATGTGTTTTAACCCACAGAGCGGCTAGCTGAATGGCTAGCTGTCGCCGACGAATGGCCAAAGGTGACGCCCAGGCTTCAGCATAGAGGCTGACCATTAGAGATGTGCGAAATGCCCCAGTTGCCAGACACAAGCCACTGTGATGCACAGTGGCCAACATCTGGAGAGTCAAGTCACTAGCCGAACCATAGACCATGCACGCATAATCAAGTTTGCTGCGGACAAGGACTCGGTAGAGGCACAACATGGCAGTGCGATCGGGCCGACAGAACCAGTAAGATGTTTAGTGCCCGCAAAGCCTTGTTTTTAAGTTGGTGCAAGTGTGGAAGCCAAGACAACCTGGAATTGAACACCAGACCCAGGTAACATGCCTGTCGGACAACAGGAATCTGTGCCTGTCCCAAGCATAGGCAACGATCTGGGTGCGGTGTTTGTTGGCGGTAAAAGTAAACACACCCTGTTCTGTCCGGAGAAAACCGGAGAGCATTACTGATTACCCAACTCTGGACTTTGTTAAATGCCAGATGTAGCTGCCGCTCGCAGGTCTGCATACAAACTGCCCGAAAGCGCAGGCCAAAATTGTCAACAAACAATGACTTGAGAACAGCAGCCCGCTGAGCAATGGGTTTAATCCCAATGGCAAACAGGATGACACTTTGAACACATCCTTGAGGCACACCATTCTTCAAGACGTACAGGTGGGAAAGAGTCGTCCTGACACGAACGCGAAAAGAACGGCCCGAAAGAAAAGCTGAACGGAACAGTGGCATCCGTCCCTTCAAGCCACAGTTAAAGAGATTACGGAGAATCCCGTAACGCCAGGTCGTATCATAAGCCTTCTCCAAGTCAAAGAAGACTTAAACAGATGTTGACGCAGGCGAAAAGTCTCCCTCACAACTGACTAAAGGGCAACCAGATGATCGATGGTTGACCGAAACCGTCGAAAGCCACGCTGGGACACATAAGCATCCCTGTGATTCCAGTACCCTGACCGACCTCTCACTGACCATCCGTTCCATAAGTTTACAGACACAGCCAGTCAGACCGATTGGGCGGTAACTGGAAAGAGAAGTCGGGCCTTTGGCTGGCTTTACAATCGGGATAACCACTGCTGTCCTCAGGGACGGCACTTTTGATTCATCGCAGTTTTTTTTCGAGTTGTGCTTGGTTATTGGTAACTTGAGAAGCAAGAAAAACCATCGTGATTTTTCGTGATTTTCAAAATGATCGTGGAAATCCTGGATACTCGTGAAATTCCGTGTTTTCTGCTACATTTTTAACTTCAAAAGTCCCAATTTTTTTTCGAATTAATGCAATTTCTCGCTCACAAAGCTGCAATCTTGCTAGCGATGGTGAATCGAAACTGAAAGTCGGCATGCGTGCAACCGGAAGTCCTGCAAACTGCTCAGAAAAGATGTGCAGTAGGACCAGGCATTCAAAGTGGCGAATGAAAGGCAAACATCGCGCAATGCCTCTCATTTAGGGAGTGTGGGGGGGGGGATTGAGGCTTAATGGCGCATCGACAACTTGGTCATTAGCGCCAACCTCAGTCACAGTGCAGTGGTCCGGGTTGCCACTGCACCACACATTACGGAGATGTTATTCAAACCCCTAATCTAAATCTTGTCATACATCTGTACCTCCTGCAAAAATTGAAAAACACCGGACAGGAGGACAGACTTATCGCCCAACTGACGCGCAATGTCATGCGGAAGATGGAACCGACGACGAACACCATCAAGATGGCGACAATCAACAAGTAAGTGCCGGACCGTAAGTGGCCGTCGACACCAAGAACATTCAGGAGGGTCAACCCCCCGCAAAAGGAAACAGTGAGTAAGCCGGGTGTGACCAATTCGCAAACGGGCCAACACAACCTCCTCACGGCGACTGCGGCGACACGCCGAGTGCCACTCCTCGACAGTGCCTTTAATGGCCCATAACTTATTACCGTCCTGTCTGTCCCACAAGGTTTGCCAAAAAGCGTGTAACCTCAGACGCAGAGTTGGAAAGGCATCTGAGGGAACAAGGCTGAGATCCCTACCGAGAGGGCCAGAAAGGGCCCCTTTCGCAGCAGAATCAGCTTGTTCATTCCCTGCTATCCCAACATGGCCCGGGATCCAGCAGAAAAGCACGGTTTTCCGCTGGCCAGGCAAGCGGGAAAGCAAAGCTTGGACACGTTGTGTCAAGGGGTTCCGAGGATTGTAATTCGCCAAGGACTCCAGGGCACTCATGGAATCACTAAAGACAATGAAATGCGTGCCCCGAAGGTCAAGGATCCATTCCACCGCCAAACCAAGAGCCAAAAGCTCTGCAGAGAACACAGAATAGCCTGATGGAAGGCGATGGGCAACCGTCACACCCTTACACACACAAGCACACGCCACGCCAACGTCGGACTTCGACCCATCAGTAAACAGGCGCTGATAACCGGCGTACTGTGAACTCAGCCGCCGGAACTCCTGTAAGTACCTTGCTGGTAGAGTGGAACCCTTCGGGAGGGACGCCAGAGCAAAAATGAAACTGCCACCTGGGACAAGCCAAGGGGCAACTGGCATTCTCTCAAGCCCCAAGACGCAGGGCATTTCAAAGGCTATCTCCTGACAGGACTGCTGGAGCCTATCGCGGAAATCACCCTTACCCACCCTGCGTCTACCGACCCGCAAGTCTGGCCCAAAAACCATGGACCAAGCAGGACTGGATTGCACAGCACGCAAACGCACAGCATACTGAATGGCAAGCTGTCGCCGACGAATGGCCAAAGGTGGCTCCGAGGCCTCAGCATAGAGGCTGACCACTGGAGAAGTTCGAAAAGCCCCAGTCGCCACACGCAGGCCACTGTGATGATGGTCACAGACTTCCAGCCATTTGCCAGTCAGGGACAAAGGTTTCCTCCGTTTACTCAAAACGAGTTGGATCCAAAGTATGTACCGCCTCCCGTAAATACTTCAGCGAGATATGCATTCCTACAATATATCAGAGAGTCGAAACTATTATTACCACACCTGTTGCTGAAAAAGAGTGTTGGAGGAATAACGCCGAAAACTGACATGTGGACACCTCTTGCCATAAACAACTACGTAAGCTTAACGGCACACTTTATTACAAAAGGCTTCAGAAGAAAAATACTACACATAGCCTGTATACCATTTGACCATGACACACATACTGTACTTCACATTGCTGCGTGGTTAACCAGGGAAGTTGACAAGTGGAAGTTAAGGCCCCAACTTCATGCTGTTGTCAGCGATAATGAGAGCAATACGGTTGCAGGTCTTCCCGAGCTGAAGTAACTGGCGTACCAAGTGCTGCTCATACTTTACAACTGGTAGTTAATGAGAGTAATATGGCCCGGAAGTCAGTTCATGACCTACTTACCAAGTTAGGTCACGAACTTCGAAAATTAGTAGGCCACTTCAAGCACAGCTTAAAATTATGTAAAGTATTGGGAAAAGCTCAAAGGCTTAAAAATCCAGCACAAAAATGAATCCAGGATGAAGCTACAAGGTGGCACTAGAGCTATTTGATGCTTTCACTGCAAGAGCAGCTGGAGCAGCGGAGTACCTTTGTTTTGGCAGCCACTAACGAGGAAATCTCTCGACCTGTGGAACTAACCAACACTGAGGAAAGCTATTAAAAAATGTAGTACAAGTGCTGAAACACTTCCACGAAGCTACACTTGCTTTCAGTAGAGACAGTGAAAGTATTTCCACCGTCATTCCTGTCTGACGATATTAAAGCGCGTGATCATTGTTCATTTAACACGAAAGTATAGGGGTGCGGCCCATGCGAAGTGTAATCTCCAATACCAATGAAAATCATAAAAAATTATCTATGTAACTCCATGGGCTAAGAGAGTTTGAGTGGTTCGGCATTGCTGTCGATTGCAAATGTGAGAGCCCGGAAAATGGACTTCAGTAAGATAATTGATGAGTTTGCAACAATAAAGTCAAGGAAAAACTTTTAAGTAGGCGATGGTAAAGAAAACACGGAAATTGGAAACACTTTCTGTTCTGCTCTTTCACAGTTAGTCAAATAAAAGTAGTATTTAACTTTATAATTTTGTTTTGAATCTTACAATACAAGCCACATAGGAGGGGGAGAAGCCCTCCCCTGGTCTTCGCTGCCCATCCCCATCCCTCAAAAGGACTAGATAGGTAGGGTCCCACTTCAAGGTGATGCTCTGGGGCGCCGATGTATGTAGCTACAGCCGTGGCCTATTCTAAATACAGTACCACCAACAGAATCAAATGAGACTGGGCAACAACCATATGTAACTACCCAACATGAACTCACAAGCGTACAGGGAAGGTTTTAACAAGAAAGCGCACTAGGGAGCCATCAAAATGGAAGATAATCTTACGAAAACCAATGTACAAACACAGGGCAAGAATACATCAACCGTCAGGGGGGGGGGGGG
>JAHWFP010145507.1:1135-13028 GCA_023313725.1 Lithobius niger
CCACGCTCAGACAGTCTGACATTTAAGTCCAAAAGGAAACGAAAATAGGTTTGCATCCGTATTTATTACAAAGTAGAAGCCGGAAAGTGCACAAATACACATTAAAACTCTACGTTTCGGCTCATTTCAGAGCCATTATCAAGGATAGCAAATAAAAACAAATTACAAATATCACAAGAAAGCCACGAGTAAAGTAAAATGTCCATCTTAACAAGGCAGAACTTGCTAGGACGTGTTAAAACCGGAGAGAACCGTAAGAAATAAATTTGAAAAATTTAAACTGGTACTTCGTTTGGTGCTATCCACAAGCACACATTGAAGTCCCCTCTATAGTTTTAAAGTTTTAAATTTTTTTTACGGTTCTGTCCATTTTTAACTCGCTCTAGCAAGTTCTGCTTTGTTAAGATGGACATTTTACTTGCTACTTGCTTCATGGCTTTCTTGTGATATTTAGAATTTGTTTTTACTTGCTATTCTTGATAATGATGACTCTGAGGTGAGCCGAAAAGTATATATGTACACTTTTCCGGCTTTTACTTTCTAATAATAAATTTTACAGCACATCGGAAAACATGTGTTGCTTGGTCGAATAAATGACAACTGTAGAACTCATTATGCCTACAAAATGTATGCACCGTTTTGAAATATGCATAACTTTAAAGGAACTTGCGAATATTTTTCGACTCGCTTCAGAATTCGTGAAGGTCACTTTTGGACGAGTGACAAACGAATCAGTGACAGACAGCCAATCAGAAAGTTCCTCATGAATAAGGAACTAGTATCGGGATGGTTTTGCTTTTTGCCCCATCACAAATTAAACAATACTTCCGTGTTTTTTTTTTATTTGTTTTATTTTTAACTGTCGTTGTACTGCACTATTAAGCCCTAAACAGCTAGCTTACAATCCAAACAATAGCGATCAGTAAAATAATAATTTTTTAAAGTACTTACTACTTACCGGATCGTCAGAAACCATACGTCCGAGTCTGAAGACTAAAAGTAACCAACTATACCGATGTGATGTCGCAAATGGTAGTTCTAATATAAAGCTCTTATTCTAGGGCGCAATCACTAAGGGATGATGTAGGAGCAGAATATATTTATCTAAGGAAGAAAGTAGGTGACCCGACTTCCCCCTTAAATCGCCCTAGGGTGTCCCGGGGACTTTCTCTTTCTTGTTAATGATGACCCTCAAAAATGTTAAGTCAACTTTCAAACTAACGGTCGCTTAAAAAATGAGGTTTACTTGCACTTTCTCTACGCTCCCCACACTTCCCAAATTTTTGAGGTCAACGAAAAAAAAAATGTTGTTGCGGGTCTTTTGTTTTTAATTGGTTTTGTTTTCGGGGTCGGCTTAGGGGGGTAATCAGAGAATGGATACAGAACGAACTTAAATAAAAAAAAAAATATGTGAATTGTGTGTATAAACGGTGGTCCACAAAAAACAGGTAAACTGAAATTTTACAAAGTCCAAAAATATTTTCTAAGTTTAAATAAAATTGCAAATAGGGACCACTCTTTTAGATCCACAATCTAGCAATTTTTATTCCTAAAAATGGGTCCAATTTTTCGAAATTAAAAAAGCAAAATTAAATAAAAAACTTTCGTTCGGATGAATGCAGCACTAGCCTATATTAAACAGCCTATAGTGCATCTCGGCTACAACGAACGAAATTTCTTTTTCTAAATTTTTGAAAAATTGGACCACTTTTTCCGAATCAGAATTCAATTTTGAATAGAGAAAAGTTTTCACTTGTCCTTTTGTCCCGCTCGCTTTCTGGCCTCATGGCTTCGGCTGGGAGCGCAACAAACAACCAAATTTGGTAACCAAATAAACGAACTAGCGTATTCTAGATTCGAAACAGTAAAACTAATTTTCAAGAAGATGGGGATCACCAAGAGGAAAAGTAGCAGAGTGTTAGTCAGCTTTGTAAGAACCTAAACTAACTTGCGAGAGAAAGATATTATAGGACGGCTGAAATGGGACTCAAACCAAAGACCCTACTAACCGGACACTTCCCCTAATTGCAATACCTCAGAAAGAAATAAAATATCCGGCTTTCCTATAAACGGTATTTTTTTTTTTTGTGGTTGTTTTTGTTTTGTTTTCTTACTTTTATTTTGCCACAGAGCAAAAATGGCGGCTGCATCGTGGCTTATTCCGTATTTTCCTCTCTCTCTCTCTTTAAATCTTTATACTGTAGTCGTATGTGATACCATCTATAACGTGTCGCACCAACTGTTATCTGGTATGATAACCATTACCTACTTATAATAATAACAATTTTGTCACGATAGCAACAGGTGCGGCAAGGACCCTAAGATCGCTAACAGCCAGCCTCAATTAAAAATAGAAGACAATCATATGTAATGAAAGAGGTTGGCCGGCAAGGGAAGGTGAGGGGATTAGGTGTTGGGACACGAATGCCTTACCACAAAGGTTAGACCTGCCAGGGACGGCCCCCGATGGCATCGCCAAACGTGTTGGACACGGGAGGTGTAGGATCGGCCCAAGTAAAAAATAAAATCCAGATGAACAAATGAGACCGTTAAAAGACAACGTTATATAATACAAAGTATGGCTATGATAAGTACTAAAAACGAAAGCATCCCAAAAATGGGAATTGTCACCAGTTAAAAATGAATAAATAAATAAATAAAATACTTTGTTGCAATTGCAACGGATCAGGCAAAGACCAAGTGTCACTAACAGGCATCCAAAGTTTCATGGGGCGAGAGCAGACTTATGAAAAGCGGAATCATCTGCAAGATTACATGTTTAACTCGGAGAGTAAGACCGATGCATAAAAATCTCTAGATTAAACGAGCTGAGGCGACTCCGAAATGTATGAACTGTCCACGAGGTGACAAGTTCGTCTGGTAAAGAATTCCAAATCCTAACCACACGCAACGCGAAAAAATTACCTCTACACTCTAAATGTGATGTTAGCACCATACGCTTCAGTGAATTACCTCTGGTCCGATTTAACTCCGACAGGTCAAAAAGAGGCACATCCACCCCAACTACACCATGAATAATTTGGTAGGTAAGAATAAGATCAATTTTGATTCTCCGTAGTTCGAGTGGGTCAAGTTCCTCAAAGCCACCTGAGAAATAGCTGTCGAGCAGCCTCTTCTGCAATCCGATTAAATGGGCAGACGGGTTAGACGGGTAACCACGCAGTTCAATGAATTGCGACTGTTAATCTTTCGTATCGTCAAATTTGTCAATCGCCTGCTTTTGCGATGGCATTTGCACTACGAAAAAACTGACGGCTAAATGTTATTGCAAAAGATAAGCTTTGCAGATAATTTCACAAAGAAAGATACGCTCTATCAGTTATTGTCAATCACTAAAGGATTCACGGTACCAATATAGATAGTATCTAACAAAAAAAAAAAGACAAAATTATGAAAAACATCGACTTCTTGGCGAACTCGGAGATCAGGGTTAATCCTTTGACGACCAATAAGAAATTAAACAAAAAAGAATACAACTTATTCCAACGACAAAAAGCGATCTTTGTGAGGGTTTCCTAGTAGCCCGAGCACGACAAGCACAACATGGCCGACCGGATAGTATCGTGGCCGCTAACCTATGAGAACTGAAGGTCACATCGCATTTGCCTTCTATCTGAATGATACTGCATAAGCACGAAGACGTAACGATCAAAACAGAAAGCCAGTAGAGTGCACATGAAACACATAATTAGCGACGTTTCGAATCAATCCCCGTTTCGTTATTAAGCAATAAATAAGCGGCTGCAGAAACTACCTATAGTCGCAACCGGTCTTCTATATAGTTTCGCCACTTCCAATGTTGAGGCGCGCACCTCTATTTCGCACTGCAACAGCGATCATTTAAAAGCAGTAACCATCACAATAACCGGTTAAAAATGTGTTAGCTTTAAGGCCTATTTTACATTTTAGGCGTAATTGTCAGCCTTTAGACCTAATTTTTACCTACAGTTTTAATTTTTCGATTTTTGAAAAATTTGCACCTCCGGGCATATAGTTACAGCGTTACAACGTCATATGCAACGTAAATAGATCAGTGAAAGGGAAGTGACTGGGAAGACGCAATGTAGAAACGGAGTCATAATATAGTGTTATTGATGAAGCCAGCAACGACTCAAAGCAACTTGGCGTTGCCATGGTAACGTGATTTTAGGCCTAATTTTTAGTTTTGAGGCCTAGTTTTTTAACTGCAGTTTTAATTTCGTTAAGTAGCAGATAGGCCTAATGGAGAATTATGTTCGACGGTAGGCCTATTCATTCATGCAACAATGCGCTAAAATCCTTTTGTCTTTACGGCTACGCGTTATATTCTTATGATTTCAATTCGACGATCAAATGTTATAATTTCATTTAGTTGCGTCGAGGAAGCTTATCAGCTATAAGGAAGTAACGATGTTTTAATTTGCCGGGTTTTTAAACAAACTTTTGACACTGAATCTAACGTTGTAACCCGTGGTCGTCTTATCTGGTACCGTTGCGAAGTTGAAAAAACGCGACGGACGGACGGACAAAGTCGTTGCAATAGTATTCTCAGCCGGTACTGCTGTACAGAAGACTAAAATAAGATACGACTAAGCAGCCAAAGTCAGCTTATTTTAAAATCCATAAAAAATCTCAAAGCAAAATAATAATAACTACTCACCAGATCGTCGGAAACCATACGCGCGAGTCTAAAGACTGAATGTTAGCAACTATACCGACGTGATATAGCAAAAGTAGTCGTAATGTAAAGCTCTTGTTCTAGGGCGCTACCACGAAGGGATGGTCTAGGACCAGAATATATTCATCTAAGGAAGTAATTACAAACAAAAACGTCAAGTGTGCCATAAAAAAAGGGTTACGTGATTGAAGTTTCACTTTACTTGTTAAAATGTACACGGATAAAAATTGATGATGTTTAAAGGCATCGGTTTAAGTGCTGTTGTGCTTTACCAATTAAATTATCGTTAAAGCATAACCGCACTTAAACAGATGCAATTTTCTCAATTGTACATTTGCATATTTCAATTGAAAATAATACATTTCAATAGTACGATTTCCACGTATATTTTAACAAGTAAAGCGAAACTTCAATCACAATAGCCCTTTTTTTTACGGCACACTTGACGTTTTTGTTTGTATAGTCTGTGTAATCCTTTTCTATGGCTATGGCATCGCGCTACAATGGTTTATGTCCTCGACAATTGAATTGATGTGATGTTTGTTGCCTAACTTGTCGTGGGTAAATAATTGTTGCCAGTATTTTTTTTATTTTATTTACAAAGATGTATGCGCTCTATTTCCATTTCCCTGATATTTCCAGGTTCTCCAGGTTTTCCAGGAACCCTGTCCCACCTTTTACTAGCATTTACCTATTGTTGTTTGAAGCGCATCCGGCGTTAGCCATAGAGCCAGAAAGAGAGGGACAATTTTGCTACGTACATCCCATCGGAAATTCCTAGGATCTTTTACCTGCCACAGTCGACATGAGCATGAGACATGGCAGGGCCCTTCTCTTCTCGGAAAATACAAGGGGTGGCTGAGGCCGGACTCGAACCCGGGACCTCTGGCACAAGACGGTGATGCCAACCATCAGGCCACTTTGCCCAGCTAGCGTTTACGTGTAAACGAAAGACGTCTCTGACCACATTTGCCCACAAAGGGAAGTCTCATTCGAATTGAACCTACAAAGTATTCAAGCAAATACAGTTTAATTTTCAACCCGAAATTTCGGGCTTTGTTCACAATAAATTCACACACGAAATAAATAAAACGGCGGGAGGGACAACGAGCGTTGCCTACATGGTCAACGGCGTATTATAGTATAGCGCTGGCTATTAGACGGCATTTTTTTGCCCCTCCCTCAGTTTTTATTTATTTCGTGAGTTTTTACTGTGAAAAAGCCCCGCAAATTACGGTCTGAAAATTAAATTTGCTTTGCTTTGAATGCTTTGTGAGCTCATGTTGATCAGGAGACGTTTTTCTTGACCAGTTCATCCGGCCGCCTTGATCGCAAATCACTTCCCCTCCCGACTTTCGTGGAGAAAATCGTAACGTAGGTACCGATTTAAAATTAACGCTCTATACTATATGATATGCAATTGTTGCATATCTTATAGTAAAGGGTCTTAAGTAACTTGCTCCACCCAACAATGAGGACGAACAGGTAGTTGAGCGTGTGTTTCGATAGTAATGGCCTCTTAGATTTTAGTAAGGTGGTTAGCTATCTCATCATCACAAAACTCCTATACGAATTCTCTGCCACTAGAGGCCGTAAACAATCGTGGATCTGCCTCCTTTATGAAGAGATAGACAGACTAAACGTCCCACGATGTTTATTTGAAAAAGACAGTTCGTTCTTGCATGGTGCTACTGTCACTTCGTATTGATGTAATCGGTAAGGGGTTGCCTAAGTAGGGGGGGGGGGGGTTATTGTTTTAACTTTTCCTCTCTACGCTAACTCTTCCTTTCTGCCCTGCATGAAAGTTTTTTTTTTCCATCTAAGGAAAAAAAAACTTCACAAACAAAACAAGCTTCCTTAATTATTGGGTGTAAAGTTCGTGCGCCCACGTGCACCAAGGAGGAAGCGGTCAAGGTTAACGATGTCACTCTCACTAGATGGCACCCATCTAGTAGTTCAAAATCTGCGTTTCAAAACGGTCGTTCTTTATTTAAAAAATAAATAAATAAATAAATAAAAGCGCCCTTTGTTACTTTATCGCTTGCTTCCTGCTGCACGTGGATACATCAACTTTACAGTCACTAATTAAGGAGGCACGTGGCTTGCTTGTTTCATAAAAAGAAATTTATTTTTGTGTTCCTTCGCTTGTTGAAAGTAAGGACTAGACAGAACTAGATAGCGGTAAACGACTGTAGATGCTGCAGCCTATCGTATGGTGGCAATCCCTCTTTAGGCTAGGGACACAACTCAGGCTTTTTCGGATGAAAATTACTTACGATCTCATCTTCAAATTCCTCTTCCTCCTCTTCCTCAGAATGTTCATCTTCTGCGTCATTATCTCTGCTGGATGATGAAATGGACGCCGTATCCGTCGTCGAAATTTGAAATTTCACCAGCCGAGGTGACGTGCGTTCTGACATCTTCAAAGACTGTGAAAAACGAAAACGATCAAGAGTGTGAGTAAATGAGATCTATGTTCCAGAATTGCTGCTGAACGTAATCGTCAGTTTGTTATTCTAAGGTATTCTAAAAACTGCGCTAAAGTACGTTGCCTAAAAAAATTCGGCAGAAAATCTGCAGAAAATTTGAGTTTCTGCAGAAAACTGCAGATTTCTGCAGAATTTTGCGAAAATGTACAGTAATGGACAGCAAATTTTGATCACTTTTGGCACACGAGCATTACTGCAGCTCTTTTTCCTGGACTAAAACGCCATTGTTACATTCTTAGCATTGTTACAAACCTATTTACGTTGCCTTTTGGACTTAAATGTTAGACTACCTGAGCTTGAAAAACGAACCTACGACCTTTGAAATCAAAGACCGAGGTTCTACCGCTGAGCCATACTGACACGGACAAAAGGAAATGTCCGTATATAGGCAGCATTTAACTAGCACACATATACACACTTTTCCAATCGCCACTGGAGGGACGCTTGCTTGCGCGTCACGCAGCAGTGAAATCGAAAAGAAAATACAGGATCACATATGAACACACACATACTGGCCGTGTCAGTATGGCTCAACGGTAAGACCTCTGTCTTTGGTTTCAAAGGCCGTGGGTTCAATTCCCCGTTCAATCTGACATTCAAGTTCAAAAGGCAACGTAAATAGGTTTGCATCCGTATTTATTAAACCCTTCTCGAGCACATTTGGCTTTCCGTCCTGTTTAATGGCATTGTTACGTGCGAAACTGTCCTGATTCGATTGGATTTCTCCAGCTAAATTGTCCCGCTCATCGTTGCAGATAACCAAGTTTGGGTTGTGCTCCCTAAAAAGTCTGTTTCGAGCCACACACAGCTTAGAAACATGCTCCAATATTGCACCGTTGTTCTTTAAGGAATGGAACGTAACGCAGAAGCTGCACGCAATGTTTGCACAAACAATGGCATCCACCACGAACGATTAATCCGTGCTCAGAATTCAGTACAACAGTTGAAGCGATCAAAACTCGATGTCCACTAATTTACCAAATAAATGTATGTGAAATGTATCAACTGTCCTACGATTGGACAAGAAAACAGGAATTGGCAAACAACAGCGTTGAAACGATCTTTTAGAGAGTAATAAATTTCGGTTCTTCAACCCAAGGCCGACTGGTTGGAAATTGCGAGTTTCGCTTTCTGACCAGTTCTCGCATGGGCTGGTAGTCAACCTCAATACTAGCATTGCCTTGGTGATACATGATTCAAGCGATGTTGAATGACCTGGCCTAAATCAGGGAAGATATCGGCAGCTTCTATTCAGTCGACCTTGCGACACGAGTTGGAATGTGAACGTAGAGCTAACTCCACATCCTGTGGCTATTATGTAGGCATTTAAAAACGCCTGGCTGAACTAACTAAGCTTACACGGACAGCCCGTGCTGCACTCAATGGGAGGAGGGGATGAATTCCCCCCAAACCCCAAGTTTAAAGTAAAAAAAGGTAAAGAAAATTGGGATTAAAACTGTTTCAAAGACACTAAAATTGCAGAATGTGTTGTTTACAGAGCCTCGCGGAATTAAGCTCTGTATTGAATTTCTCAGACCTCACGTTGAGTTGTAATTTCCTTTACACCCCCCCCCCCCCCGAAAAAAAATTGTGGTTGCGCCAACGAGACAATTGAAGACAAAAAAATTGGGGATGGGGATTAAGGCCGCCCGCGCACTGAGCGTCTTGGCCGCGCAGCCAGGTTGCTGCAGCCAATAAAAATGATTAGTGCGTGGTTTTACATAAACGGTAAGCATTCTCATTGGCTGCAGCGACCAGTGTGCGACTGTGGCCCATTTTTCCGACTCAACATTTATGGTTGTCCCCTCCCCTACATAGTTTCGGCCCTGCAATTGTGGGTGTAAATAGGAGCGTAGCCACAGGGTGGCAAGGATGGCAGAATGCCATCGGCCTCCAGCCTCAGGGGGATCCCTGAAAAAATTATTTTGATTTTTAAAAAGGCTCTTTTGTAAAACACTAGTAATTTAATTTGATCTAAAGTATATTTTAAAAATTAATTTCGACCCTCCCCGTCCGTCCATCCCCCTATCATTAAAACTTGGGAATTTGTTGTCCCATAAAAAACGCAGGAGCTGAAAAATTTCACTCACGTCCAAACTTTTTTTCACAAGTTTTTTTCTTTTAAACTTAAAATAGGGGCCACTTGACTGGAGTACGAAGTAGGGGTCCCTAGTTTCATTACAACACAAATAAAAAAAAAATGGTAAAAAGTATATGGACCTAGGAATTTTTCAGCTCCTGAGTTTTTTAGTGGCCATCTTGTAAATTAAGGAGAAGGCACCCCAAGGGTTAATTTGCCCCCCCCCCCCCACCTACTGGGTGTAAATAACTCTCAGAATCGGGAATCCAAGCAACGTTATTTATAATCGAAGGTCATGCAGCTAGCAACATCTCCATTACAGCCCAATAGTTTGAGAAGCAAAAAAAAATACGGTGTTTATAGTACTGTTAGGAGTGTCATTACGCCCGACCACCCTACCTTGCCTCTCTTCAGTCTGATCAACTTTAGAAGAATGTTAAGATAAGCAGTTAAACTGATAAAATTAAATGGCTAGCATACCCGTCAATTTTTTTTCTTTCCATTTCTAACTAAGTACGAAACGGATCTGCCACTCGTGTGCCTATCTCTGTTTTATCCTGTTCTGTTTGTGCAAATATTTGTTTTTACTTTTCATTGTACTTTGTTGCTACATCCTTAGCGCACCGGAATTATCTTTGTGTCGACAGTCTCTGCTCTAGTTTTGGTGTTCAAATAAAAAAATGAAAAAAGTGGATGGCATCACACGCATATACACACAAGTAGTTAAAGAAATAAAAATGGGATTTGTAGCGTTTTTTTTCTATGCGGGACATCTAGGGATTTCGTTTCAAATCACTCAACTATGAGAAAACTGTAATCTGCGAAAAAAAAAATTTGCAGGGCCGGACTAGCCATTGTGGGGTAGGTGGGGGTTCCCACCCTGGGAGCACCTCTGGTCTAAAAATCTCTCTTCTCTTAGTTTGATGTAAACTTGCGTCAAAATCAAACGATTTTCGTCCAAAATTCTCAAATATTTCGTCTCTGGTGGCTCCCCCCCCCCGGTGGGGGCGCCTTTTTCACACCTTTTCCCCCCCCCCCCCACCCCCCCCCCCCCCCGGTCATTCACACCACGTTCCTCAGTCGCTAGTCTGGCCTTGAAAAATTGTGAACTATGAAGCAAAAAAGCACACAAAATTATAGAAAAAATTTACCAAACCAACAAAAAAAACTATGATGTTCCAAATTGTAGCTCAGAATAAATATAGGGAAAAAATGCAAAATTATTACCTAATTCAAAGTTTTAAAAGACAAACAGGTTACATTTGGTTAGACTAAAAAAAAAAAATGCATTCACAATTGGTAACTGAAATAAATTAGGAATTCACGTTAGACAATTTGTTGAAAAAAACAAACGATGAAAAAAAAAAGTAATGTTAAAACAATGTATGAGTGAATTGTGTCTAGTTTTACTTTTATTAATTTATTAATTTTTTTGGCTTCGTGCTGCGTCTTTATTAAATTACTTGTTGTAAATAGACAAAAGCAACTTGTTTCGTTTTGGGTTGTTTGTTGACCATTATAAATGAAAAAAAAAGTTGGGAAAAACGAGTCTAAGGTGCCACGAATAATTTTACTACAAAAGTGTTAAAAAAACAAAACATGTCAATAGCCGTTTAAAGTTGCAATATCAAACACCAAGGTAATTCTAACGAGTTCAAAATATAGTACTGCAACATTTTTGCGTGTTTCATTTAACATCCGTTGTATTTATTAACCGGTGGGTTGAATTTACCGTTGGATGTCACGACTTCACGACTTGACAAAATCCTTTAAAGTTTTGTTTATATTACCTTTTGTTGCGTTGTTTTCGGTTGTTACCACTAATTCAAGCGTCACTAATTGGCTTCACGCGAATAAAAAGAAAAAAACAAAGATAGAAAATGAAGCAGCATTGAAATAAACAAAATTTTAAAAACGGTTAGCGTTAATTAATGACAATTTTTTTAGTGTGTCAATTCCTGGGCCTAATATATGACCAAAGTGGTAACAATATTTCCAATAATGATCAGAGATCAATCAGCATATCAGTCTTGCCTCAGCTTATGTATGCTAGATACACACACAAGCTAAGGGACCGGTCATTACTAATCACCCGGGGGAGGGGGGAGGAGGGTAGGCTGGAGGAAATTTTGAGGGGCGTCATGAATTTTTTGGGTCCTCTCGAGGGGAAGGGTCGTAAATGTTTCAGGTCCCGGCAAGAGGGGTCACACAAAAAAACACTGACAAAAAAAGAAAAAATAATTTTTGGACCTAAAAAATGGCATTTTCAGCAGTCAAAATTTCAAAGCGAGCGAGTGTACAAGGTTTTGAAGCTAGTCGTACAACATGTATAGTTTTTTTCAATTTTGTAGAAAAGCCTTGCCCCCTGGTTTCTCACTTTCTTCTGTGTATCATGTTACGGATGTGGGCATACAAGCAAACTGTGTTCATCACTATATTGTATGAAACTTGATACGAGACGTATGTAAGTAACATCGGTATTTTATAGAACATTTTTAACTCAACGTGTCTTTTCGTTAAAAACGAGGCACGTTTTCCTTACAACTAGTGTACTTACTTAATTTGGCTACAGCACTAATCTTGGCAACATGAAATCATCTGCAGACAGTCTCAATAGACATACGAAAAGCAAGATTCTTTTTTTTT